>CAVLJG010000009.1:72310893-72481766 GCA_963669975.1 Acanthoscelides obtectus
TAAACACGAATGTGGGACAAATACGTTTATTCGTTTCCTGAATCTTGAAAAGGAAAGTGCTAAGAAAATTTTAAAAAAATATAAACAGATAGTATATCACACAAATTATAGTGAGTCAGTGTTATTTTGTTTGAGAGTGCTGGAGAAAAGTAAGTACATTATTTTTTTATTAAATTTTGTTTTGTACTAGTTAGCCAATCATAACTTTAGTTATTAGTAGTTAAACATTCAATCATGCAAAATTACACGAGTACTCCTCAATAGTTTCTTTTTGAAAGTTTTAGCAATCGGTAAATAATTACAGTGCAATCTCCGTAATTCGAGCTAATTCTTGCAAGAAGATGTTCGAATTATGGAATGTTTACGGAAAAATCAAAATATATTTTTAATATACAGTACAGTGTTGATTATTTGAAATTTGGCTTCATTCCATCATTACCGGACAAACAATCGCCTATGTGCCTTTTATGCAACAAAGCTTTGGGCAATGACACTATGAAATCATCTAAACTGCAAGATCATCTGAGAAGATGCCACCCTGATAAAACAGAGAAAGATTTGAAATACTTTCAAACACTCAAAGATAAATTTCAGAAGAGACCTACACTGGACAGAATGTTCGCTTCGACGTCACAAAGAAATGATGATGGTTTGCGGGCGTCTTACAATATCTCGTTACTTATAGCAAAATCCGGAAAACCGCATACTATCGGAGAGAAGTTAATTTTTCCAGCCGTTGAAGAGGTTTTAAAAACTGTTTTACACAAACCTGCATCTGCTTCATCAAAAGAATTCCCTTAAGCAACAATACTGTTGAAGACGTATTGATGAAATGAGTTCTGATATTGAAAGCTTCTTATGTAATTATTTGCAAACGACCCATTTCTCTATACAACTGGACGAGTCAACTTTACCTGATAATGCAGCATTATTATTGGCATATTTTCGTTTTTTATGAATCAAGAAATCTACGAAGAACTGCTCTTCGCAAGAACTTTGATAACCGACACGAAAGGTGAATCAATATTTCATGTTTTGAAGGATTACTACATTGAAAAAGCAATTCCTTTATCATATATATATCAGTAGCTACAGATGGAGCACCTGCCATGGTTGGACGTTATCGTGGATTTATAAGCTATTTAAAACAAAATGTGTCAGGGCTGTTAGCAATACATTGCGTTATCCATCGACAACATTTAGTTGCTAAAAATTTGAGTGTTAGATTGCATGAATCACTTCATTTAGTCATTGATGCAGTAAACCGATCCGAAGCAACGCGTTGAATACGCGGTTATTTGCGCAGTTGTGTGAAGAAAATGACGAACACTTTCATCAATTACTCCTTCACACTGAAGTACGCTGGCTATCGAAAGGCTTATGTTTGACAAGATTTTTTGCACTTTTTGAGACTATTTTAATTTCAGGATACTAAAGATAAAATTTTAAACGAAAATTTAATGAAGAGGAAAACAGACATCGCCTATTTAACAGACCTGTTTACAAAATTTAATATGGTTAATTTGCAATTACAAGGCGACAGTTTAAATTTGATTAAAACAAAGTCCGTCTTTCAGTGTTTCTTGCCAGAGTTAAACTAATGAAGCAAAATATTGGACGGGACGAATTTTCTCAGTTCCCCAATTTGTCACAGACAAGCTGCCAGGAAGACGACGTTTCAACTTACGTTAAACATTTAAATGCCCTCTATTCAGATTTTGAATCTAGGTTTGAGGATATTTTGACAATGGTAATACCACCGTGGATAATTAATCCATATGGCGACATAGAAGAAAGACATGTCATCATACTAGAGGAACTGACTGAACTAAGTACAAACGAAGAACTTAAGGTTCAGTTTAAAAACGGATATCAGCAATTCTGGCTGCAAAACAACATACCCGTTACTTATCCCGTATTATGGAATATAGCGAGGACATTTTTAATTTCCTTTCCATCGTCATACTAGTGGAAAGGGATTCAGCGCTGTTACCAATCTCCTAACGAAAAAAAAGAAACAGACTGGACATCATTAGCCGAGGAGATTTAAGATTAACCCTTACAAATTGACGCCAATTGTTGATAATTTATTACTAAAGCATCAGGTTCATCCTTCTCACTAAAAATATTGACTTTATTGCTTATGTTATTTATTTATAGTTTATTTTATGTTTATTGGTGTCTGACCAATAAATGCCCGCATTGGGAATAAGTGCCCCCATTGATTTTTTTTAAAGAACCCCCCTTCTTATAGAAATATTTTTTTTTTAAATTATTCTGAAAATCCAAGGATAGGTACACACTAAAATTCGTTAATTTTTTGTCTATTTTAGATAAATAAACGAATAAGAAGCGGAATTTAATCAAACTAACAGTGAAATTATTTTAGAACATACGTCTATGTTATAATTAATAAACGAACTCGCTTATTGTACTATTTTAAGTAAAAAACTTTTTTTTTATCATTTTTCACTTTTTTTATTTTATCCCTCTTATTTTTTTCTCAATGCGGGCACTTATTCCCAATGCGGACACTTATTGGTCAGACACCTGTTTATTTAATTTTACGTATATTTTACATAACAGATACAAAACTTTATTTTGAGTAGTTTAATTTAAATTCAATTAATAAATGTATAAATTAACATGTGTTTTTAACACTAAACTTCACTACAGTTAGAAATTTACAGGAAATCAATATCAAGTAAGTAGGGGGTCTACCCAACACGGAAAAACATGGCAAGGGGTCTACGACACAAAAAAGTTTGGGGAAGTCTGGACTAAACATATGCAACTATCAAAATTACAAGAAGAAAGTGAATCTGACCCTGGAAGTTTGAATTCCCAAAGCATTTTTAGTTCAAAGTTACCATTATTTCTGAAATGTTGATAAAACAAGTTGACAAACCTTGAAATTTTGAGTTAAAAAAATATATCTCAGTAAATGAAAAAGATTAACAAGCCAAAAGAAGCGCAACTAATCGATTTCGGTTATTAACAAGCACCATTTATGAACTTTTTTGTCAACATTTCAAAAGATGTGATTCTGAAAGAAAGGAAGAAAGTGAAAAAATCGAGCACGGTCATAGGTTTTCTTTAAGGTTACACCTAGGTTGCTTTATCGTGCGAAATTTCAACAAAATGGGTTCAGTAGTGCCTGAAATACGTGGTATTAAGGATTTAGCTGATTTAGGTAAGTCAAACTGCATCTCTGTAATAACAATTTATTTTCAAATATGAAATAGTGTCGGTTGATACCACCTACCAATTCACTATATCCATTTCAATATGGAATGTCCTGTATAGCCTGCCAAATACCGGACTAATAATTTTGATAACTGCTTCCTTAGTTTAAGTATGGGTGGTAAAATAAAAAAAATATCTCTCAGCAGTTCCATTAGTGGCTCGATAATACCCATTATCAGAGTAACAACACCCCATATCTTCCGTTAATCTGTGTTTACATGTTCAGCATCTGTTCGTCTAGCAGCCGTACAATATGCATACATGTACACTGATGTATCCACTGTAAACAAAAAAATATATCCCAGCTAACAATTTGATTTATGGTGGATACTGACTGGATCCCATACGTACACGTAACATCGTGTTGTCATCGGGATTTTATGGATTTCATCTCCGCCATGTTTTAATTCATATTTATATGGCGACAGGAATACGCCATACCTAACGTGCTCCATTCGTTGTAATCTGCTCGTTTTGAGTTATAGCGCAATCGGTTAGACGAGGTCTGTAAATTAGGTGATGGGACTGTTTTTTCAATTTTTTATCCAAATAACGGGTGATTTTTAAGAGGTGTAGGATTTGCTTTTCAAAAAACACAAAAAATTAGAAAAAACGATTAAATCTTTATTTGAGTCGATAGAACGGTCGATATAATTAATGTTTAAAGATTATTTCATGTAAATGTTGGCCGCGGCGCCGCTTTAGATGGCCCATGCGCAAGGTCCAATTTTGGCACACTCTCCAACATATCGGCCGGTTATCTCACGAATAAATGCTTCAATATTGGCTTCCAGTGCGTCAATCGTTGCTGTTTATCCCTGTAGACATTAGCCTTAACATGGCCCAAAGGAAATAGTCCAACGGCGTTAAATCACACGATCTAGGCGGCCAATTGACGGGCCCCAAACGTGAGATAAACTGTTCACCGAACTCACCTCTCAATAGGGCCATTGTTTCGTGTGCGGTGTGGCATGTGGCACCGTCTGTTGAAACCACATGTGAGCCAAGTTCAGCTCTTCCATTTTAGGCAAAAAAAAAGTTTGTTATCATCGCACGGTAGCGCTCGTCATTCTCAGTTACGTTCCGGCCATTATCGTCTTTGAAGAAGTACGGCCCGATGATGCCACCGGCCCATAATCCACACCAAACAGTGATTTTTCGGGATGCATTGGTAACTCTTGCAATGCTTCTGGCTGGTCTTCACTCCAGATGCGGCAATTTTACTTGTTAACGTACCCATTCAGCCAGAAATGAGTTTCGTCGCTGAACACAATTTTTCGATAAAAATGTGAATCTTCCTCCAACTTTGCTAGCGCCCATTCACCAAATTGGAAACGTTGTGGGAAGTCGTGTGGCTTCAATTCTTGCACCAGCTGTATATTATAAGGTTTTACACCCAAATCCTGTCGCAAGATGTAGTGGAATAACATAGCCCCAATTGCTGCGAACGGCGGCGAATCGACATTTCACGGTCATCACTAACACTGGCGGATACAGCCGCAATATTTTCTTCAGTCCTCACTCTACGTCTGCGTGTTGGCGGTTTAATGTCCAATAATGTAAACTGGGTTCGAAATTTAGTCACAAGCTTCCGAATAGCTCCCTCAGTAGGCCGACCAAATTGCCCATAAATTGGAAGCAGTGCTCGATGCACTCTCTTAACCGAGCATGAATTTTGATAGTAAAATTCAATAATTTGCAAGCGTTGTTAGTTCGTAAGTCGATTCATGGTTAAATTATAGACCAAACTGAACAAGTTTGACAATGACACAAGACACGAATCACGCGTCATCTGTCAATGACAGTGTTGGCAAACAGATACTAGCAAAAAAATCACCCATTATAACTACAATTTTATATTGCCAACTTTAAAATAAGCCTAGCCTTCAGCTGGTTGGTTACTATGGTTTGAATAGATTTTTCAACTTCGGGTAGACATAAAAATCACAAGGACTCAAGTCAGGCAAATGAGGAGGCTGAGAAGCCACGGGAATGTTTTTAGTGGCTAAAAACTTGTTTACTGACATTGCTGGGTTACAAGGAGCATTATCGTAATGCACCACCTAGTTGTTATTGATCTGATGAACGGTGGTGGGAGTCAAATTTAACTTTTCCCCAATCATTCTGACTGTCAGCCGATGATCTGAAAACTACAATGTGTTTTCGTCCTTGATATTGAGGTGCCTTGTTTGAAAAGTTCATAAACATCCCATCGGTACCTTCCAAGTTATAGGTGGTCTAAAGATTAGCGGACAAACCGACAGACCGACAGATGGACTGACAGACAGACGGACGAAAATAAATGACAAAAAACCTTTTCGACTGCAATACGCTACTACGGCGTGGGTAGTAAATATTTGCAAGGACCTCAAGAAGAATATAAAATGATTTATTCTGTTCCCTTCCGTCCCAGTTTTCTTATCCAACTAACCTCAAAAGTTTAAGACAATTCATCAAGCGGGCAGAGAGATAACAGAAAAAGACGTCCCTTAATTAATTCTTTTGGCGAGAGGCATTATCCCCGACGCCTAGCAATTAAGAATGGAAATTTGCGGTCAGGAATCTGTTGTCTGCCATCCCTGTGCCAGGCACCACCCCTTGCCCTTGTTAGTCCGGTACACAGATATTTCGGTGGTGAAAAAGTAGGCCGCGATTCGGAAAATCTACGAAATTTTGCAAAAAAATACGTTGTTTTATTTCTATAAAGATCATGAACTATTAAAAAAGGTTTTTATAATGTGGAAGCTAAAAAAATATGAGCTGAATAGTAAACTCTGGTACTAATATGTCTTAAATCTCAAATATACTAAGTGACATATAAATCCGAACACCCAGTTTAAATGGTTTTATTTTAATAAAAGTTGGTGAATGTATTTATCTTACTGTAAATAAAAAGTGAAAAAATTTTCAGCCTTATCAGTTGGACATTCCGGTTTTTATACTGCTTTTTTTTAATTCACTAACGCTCTAAAAATGAATATTTCAGCCGCAGTAAAGAATCAACGTTGGCGGATTTTGGTTCTTGACCTCCTTTACGATCGGTTACGATGCCTAGAGTACGGAGACCTGTACGATTTCGTCAACTTAGTGAGTTTGATAGGGGCCGTATAGTGGGACTTCGGGAAGCTGGACTTTCTTTTCGGGCAATTGCAGTTAGAGTGCAAAGAAGTGTAGACACTGTGGTTAGGTGTTGTCAGGCATGGCTTCGAGAAGGCCGTACGCAAAGAGCAATGATTATTGGCCTTAAGGGATCGTGTCTCCACTACCAGGTCCATTGCAAATGAATGGTTTGCAGAACACGGAAGACCTATTGGCATGCGAAGTGTTTACCGACGAATGAGAAGTTTTGGCTTGTTTTCATGTCGGCCACACTGGGTCCTCCCTTTAACTCGAGAACACCGACGTAATCGCCTTGAGTGGTGCAGACAACGGTCACTCTGGGATCAGGAATGGAATAGTAGTGTCTTTAGTGACGAGTCTCGATTTTGTTTAGGCATGCACGATGGTCGTGCCAAGGTTAGAAGGCGACGTGGTGAAAGGAGGAATCCACAGTTTTTTGTTGGAAGACATGTTCATCACAGTGTTGGAGTTATGGTTTGGGGTGCTATAGCTTATGGTTCCAGGTCACCTTTAATCTTCATCAGAGGTAACATGAACGCGCAGCGTTATATCCACGAAGTTCTAGAACCCCATCTTTTACCCTATCTTGACACCCAGGCAGATCCAACTTTCCAACAAGATAATGCCCGACCACATATTGCAAGAGTCACAATAGACTTCTTTCAACATAATGATGTCACATTGTTACCATGGCCACCAAGATCTCCCGACTTATCCCCAATTGAGCACGTGTGGGATATGATGGGTAGGAGATTGCAGAATTTCCAACGTCCTCCTCAGACTCTAGAAGCACTTCGAGAGGAGTTGGTGGTTACCTGGAATGAGATACCACAGGAGGACATTGACCACCTGATCAGAAGCATGCCTAGGCGCGTTGGAGAATGCGTAGCACATCAGGGTGCATCCTCACATTATTAAAGGTCAAAGGGCTTTAAAGCAGTGCAATCATTTTGAAATTTTTATCATTTACTTATTATGCTTCAATAAGTACTTATACAAAATTTTATTAAAATGAAACCATTTAAACTGGGTGTTCGGATTTTTATGTCACTTAGTATATAACCAGCTCTCTGGGTAAATTGGGTACGTAGATTACGAATCTCTTGTTGTTATTTCGCTGAAATTGGTGAAAGACCACATAAGAGATATTTTCCTGCTCAAAGTAGAGCTTCACGATACTTAAGGTTTTTTACTTTCTATGCCACTGAAAGTATTGTAATCACAAAAAATTTCTAAACTCAGATACTACGTCTTTTGGATATTATATGCACATTACAAAAAACTAGGTCATTCTTTTCCGCTATGTCTGTCCGTTTGTCTGTCTATCCTGTAATCCTTGGCCCATCTATTACATGAGTACAGCTGGGATTTTGAAGAAATTTTCACAAAAAGTTACTACTATGTCAAAGAGGAAGAAGCTGTATAGTTTTTATAGCTCGGGACAAAAGTGATTCATGCCATTTGTGAGCTTCGTCGGTAACTAAGTGTTGAAACCTTACTCAGAGTTGGGGATTGTTATAGATATCGTGGATAAAATTTGAGCCGTACTGTCAGGTCACTCCGGCGACAAGTTCTCGCGCATTTAGCATCACATTGATGTATCCAAAACTCCTCTCAAAGCTACCAAATTTGAATTATGACTGCAGCCTAGAACTAAAAAATAAAACAATATTTTTAACTCCAATAGATCATGATGAATTGCTCAGAATTGTATGCAACCTAAAAAACACAAAAAGTTGTGGTGATGACAACGTTCCAATTTCCATCATTAAAAAAATGATAACCATAATATCTGACCCTCTTCTTAACATCCTAAATACATCTCTTAGTGAAGCATTAAAAATGGCACTTGTATTACCAATCTATAAAAAAGGCGATCCTGATGATATGGACAACTACCGTGCTATTAGCTTGCTGTCCAATTTTTCGAAAATTTTTGAAATTGCTTATAACAACCGTCTTATAAATGTTTTCCAATCAAATAAATACTTCACAAATAATCAACATGGCTTCGTGAAAGGTAAGGTGTGAACACAGCACTGTTCGACTTCACAACAGCAATTCATGAATATCGAGAGAATCAAGGAGCAGCATGTGGTTTATTTGTGTACCTATCAAAAGCATTTGATTGCATTGATCACGAAATATTGCTAAACAAATTATATAAATATGGTATACGTGGGAATGTATACCACTGGCTTAAATCTTATCTCTGTAATAGAAGACAGAAAGTAATTTCGAACAAAACTGGGAAACGAATAACATCTAGTCCTCGGATATATAGCACATTGTTTATTATTTATAGTAATAATATATCCACCACCACGGAAAACACGCAAAACACGCAAAATCTAAGTTTCATCTATGCAGATGATATAACTATTCTGATACCATATCAAGGAACGTCTGATATCCGTATCTTGATAGAGACCCAAATAAACCATATTCAAAACTGGCTGCAGGTGAATAAGTTAGCATTACATACAAAAAACGTCCTATTTCAGTCAAGCCATGCCACCAAAGAACTACCCTTAATTAATGAACCTCTATGTATCAAAAGCGATACAAACCTCCTGGGTGTCACATACGATAGCTGTCTCAAGTTTGATAAGCATATTGAGAGTATGGCTTCAAAACTCAATCAAGCATGCTATGCACTACGAGTACTCACTTGTCACCTGCTCTCGCAAGCTGTGCAGGCTGCGTATTCTATTATGTCTTATCAAATAACAATTTGGGGTAATAGTTCCGCAGCCAATAGATTTTTTATCATAGAGGATAATAAGAACAATGTTCAAAATTAAACCTAGAGAGTCATGTAGAAGTTTATTTAAAGTCAACCGTTTATTAACATTACCGAAAATTTATATCTGTAACAGTCTACTATTTATCTTTAACCATAAAGAGAAGTTTGAAAAAAACGTCTTCAACTACAGTTACAATACTCGCAAAAATCAGAAATACATCTAGCCATCACATAAGCTAAATTCTACCGAAAAATGTCCACATTACTCTGCACTGAAACTTTACAAAGCTTTACCTCAACATATTCAATCCATTTCAGCATTCACTATATTCAAAAAAAGCATTCATAAATAATGGGTGATTTTTTTGCTAGTACCTTTTTGGCAACACTGTTTTTGACAGATGACGCGTGAATCGTATCTTGTGTCATTGTCAAACTTGTTCAGTTTGGTCTATAATTTAACCATGAATCGACTTACGAACGAACCACGCTTGCAAATTATACGTATTGAATTTTACTATCAAAGAGAGTGCATCTAGCACTGCTTCCAATTTATGGGCAATTTGGTCGGCCTACTGAGAGGCAGCTATTCGGCAGCTTATGACTAAATTTCGAACCCAGTTTACATTATTGTATATTAAACCACCAACACGCAGACGTAGAGTGAGGGCTGAAGAAAATATTGCGGCTGTATCCGCCAGTGTTAGTGATGACCGTGAAATGTCGATTCGCCGCCGTTCGCATCAATTGGGCCTCTTGTTACTCCACTACGTGAAAAATTTTGCGACAGGATTTGGTGTAAAACCTTATAAGATACAGCTGGTGCAAGAATTGAAGCCACACGACCTGCCACAACGTTTCCAATTTGGCGAATGGGCGCTGGCAAAGTTGGAGGAAGATCCACATTTTCATCGAAAAATTGTGTTCAGCGACGAAGCTCATTTCTGGTTGAATGGGTACGTTAACAAGCAAAATTGCCGCATCTGAAGTGAAGACCAGCCAGAAGCATTGCAAGAGCTACCAATGCATCCCGAAAAAATCACTGTTTGGTGTGGATTATGGGCCGGTGACATCATCGGGCCATACTTCTTCAAAGACGACAATGGCCGGAACGTAACTGTGAATAGCGAGCGCTACCGTGCGATGATAACAAACTTTTTTTTGCCCAAAATGGAAGAGGTGGACTTGGCTGACACGTGGTTTCAACAAGACGGTGCCACATGCCACACCGCACACGAAACAATAGCCCTATTGAGAGGCGAGTTCGGTGAACAGTTTATCTCACGTTTGGGGCCCGTCAATTGGCCGCCTAGGTCTTGTGATTGGACTATTTCTTGTGGGGCCATGTTACGGCTAATGTCTACAGGGATAAACAGCGACGATATGTTGGAGAGAGTGTGCCAAAACATTAAATTATATCGACCGTTCTATCGACTCAAATAAAGATTTAATCGTTTTTTCAAATTATTTATGTTTTTTTTTTTGAAAATCAAATCCTATACCTCTTAAAAAATCACTCGTTATATGTGCGAAATGGAACTATAGTATTGAAGAGTTCTGTGCTCTAGTGAAACCGTAAGCAACAATATCGCTGTGTTAAATGTTGTCTATGTATGTTTGTTTTTGTATGTACTTTAAAAAAAATTGTATGTTATTTTACACTGTATCACAATGGCGTGTTATCTCTGTTATAAATTTATTTGTTTTTTGTTTATAACTGAGAAACCAATAAATTTCTATTATATTCTATTCTATTATATATCGCCGCAAATGTTCTTCTATGCTAATGGAAAGTTCTCCTTTTTAATGCCTATTAAAAGGATCCATAGGACAGACCCCAAAGAAGTCATCTTCAAGAGTTATCAAGCCGCAACGGTGTACATCTTTGACACAGGGAAATGAGAAATTGACGTAGGATGTCTAGACTATCTCCACTTGATGTGAATAATGAACATAGTGATTGCAACAATCAGGTGTGCTTAGGAACATGTCACTCATTTCCGTCAGTTTGTCATGTCGTCTGTCCGCATACCGGCTCGTCTATAACTTGAGGAGGACCGCTCGAACTTTGATGAAATTTATACAAGGATGCTACTATGCCTAGTATGAAAAAGCTTCCCACCCTCATGTCAAAGAACCTTCGTTTCTTTATCGATGCCCAAAACTTCAGAGGACTAGACTAAACCCGTGCCAAGTCACCTACCCCCACCGCAGACCGCCGGAAAAACGTATTAGGGCACAAAAAGATTGCCGAGGTTTTAAAACTCGCTGTTGGATAATCCAAGGATTATTATGGGCAATAAATTGCTTAGCTTAAAATGCATATAATCGTCGACTCCCTTTCAGCGAGCCTTCGCTCTAATGAATTTTCATTTTTTTAGCGCTCTTTGTTGTGTGTTCTATTTGAATAGCTAACAGCTAGTCTTGGTGCTAGTTTATTGCCCTTACCTCCTTACCTCCTATTAGCAGGTTATGGTTATATAGCACGCAAGATAGTTGTAAAGTTTTCCACAATAAAACTACAAAAAGAAACAAAAATACAGTCCTCTACACTCGAAGGGCAATCCGCAAATCACCACGTAACCCCAACATTAGTCATACCACCCGGGATTAGCAAGATATTCAAGAGACTGATCCTCCGATACCGGCATCAAGAAAAACGTTGCAATCAACCAGTAGGCCCCTCCATTATACAAAAAGATGCTCTCAAACCGAAGAATGTCAAGCAAACATCGAAAATCATTGAAGAAGGATCAGTTCAGTTAAGTCCTTTCTTTCCATTTTCTATCCTCGACAAGGTTCATCCAAGCACGTTTGTCTCATGTGTGCATTGATTCCCGCGCATTTATGTTCATTGTCTTAGAAAACTCGATGACAGCCATGGCTGAATCACGACAGAAGCAAATCAGAGACTTGAAAATCTCTAAGCATTAAATATAAGGCCCGTATCGTCAGTCGTCCCTACAATTATAGGGCGCGTTTATGGCCTCCGTGATTGTCACACTCCTTTCTCTCCTTCAAAAATTTCTAGATTGCACTTGTCCCGTGGCAGCGTCAGCGCTCTCCTATTGTGAAGATATGTTTTCTTTTTAAATTGTAGGAAATTTCAGGCTGATAAAACAATGATATAACTCAAAAGCATGCACAATTTGATGCAAATAGATGTTTGTGACATAACCTCAAAATAGAGCGCTGACACGGAGAAGTAGAAAACTATGACAATCAAGGAGGCCATAAAGGCGCCCTACAATTGTAGGGACGACTGACGATACGGGCCTAAATTGACCAGATTCACATTGGAACAAGACCCATCAAGGTCAAATCAACTTTCACATAGAATCACAGGTGTTGAATCCGTTCTGAATAATTACTCAATTATTGCACAACTACTAGGCTTAGATGAGAGCTTCAGCTTTTTGTGACGCCAGTACACTCAAAAATGAGCTTGGCATTGATTGTCCTCCAACCATAAAATTGATAGTAGTAACAGTGGTTCAGACCTCGCTCATGGTCCATTCAACTGACAAGTTACCAGTTTTTAATTTGCCCTTACAATCAACATTTTTTAATATAAAGTTATCAGCGATCCAGCTCTCTTTCACCGCTACACTAACGGGTTTTGCTCCTCAATACGATGTGCCTGCCATTTCAACCGGCCTGACTTCAGCCTCCCATTCTATCCGTGCCGGACCTCGAACATCCATAACTGGCCAATACGATTGCTCCTTTAAGATTATGCAACTAACGTTAAGATCGAATTCAATGCTTCTTCAAGCTCCTCATAGCAGTGCTCTGGTGTTTAGGCTTCTACCTTCGCGGCTGCTTCTGTCTAAAAAAAGACCACCAGTTCTCCATCCGCTAACAG
The DNA here is from genome assembly GCA_963669975.1 of Acanthoscelides obtectus. Taxonomy (NCBI): domain Eukaryota; kingdom Metazoa; phylum Arthropoda; class Insecta; order Coleoptera; family Chrysomelidae; genus Acanthoscelides; species Acanthoscelides obtectus. Next base: position 72,323,871 of record CAVLJG010000009.1, read on the forward strand.
CAAAGCATCAAGTGCCGCCGATGTTGGATATTGAGTACAATACTTCACATTTGTTTTTCGATGGGAACGCATATTTTTGCTCAAACGGTCCTGAATAAGCTCGTATTGCGGCTCATTTAGGATAACGATAACGTACCAGCATACACCCATCCATCGTCGAAATGAACAAAAGAGGGGTAAAAATAACGGCTTTATCGCCAAAAATGCCATATTCAAAAGCTTGGAAGCTTTGAATGCCCACATCAAGATTTTTTGTTTGAAATATGACGCTATCTTCAATAGCGGCCAAATATATACGGCAGGATATTGTTAAATGATTAACAGGACATAGCGCTCGACAGAAAATGGATTTTTATTGGAGCTGCGAGGGTGATAAAAACATGTCCGATTTTTTCGGAAATGCGGGATACTGTAATTGCTTTCGACAGCCTGGATAGCAGAAAAAGCACCAAAAATTGTTTTGCTACATTTTTTTAGTGACAAAGGTGTTGAGAACTAAATTGACGGTACTTTCAACTTTTTCAAATCACCTTCCAGAAAAAAGTTATAATATTTGCTAACAATACGAGCCCCTTCTCACTTCAGTTGGCCCAACTATTGAAATCTTAGTTTTTTCTTATCAAACACAGATAACAAAAATGAATCAGGGTGTTATAGGTTTAAAATATTAACAATGAATATTTTTATAATATATAGTAGAAAACACTCCCTAATCAAATTTGCAGCATAAAAATAACACATGTTGCAATTACAGCATACCAACGTATTTTCATTTCAATGCAAACTAAGTCTATAACGCATAGGTGGCTGTGAAAAATAAAAGCCATGACAATTGTTTTTATTAATCACAGCTGACAGAATACGTTTAAAATAGTTTTGGGTAGTTAAGGTTCTCAAAATGGGTAGAGAAAAGGTTATTAGTGAGAAAATTCGGTTACACATAATTAAATTTTTTAATTCTGGGAAATCAAACTCTGAAATTGCAACTTTCTTAGACTTATCGCGGTACAGTGTGAGAAATATTGTTAGAAGATATAACGTAACTGGTTCAGTTAATATTAAGCCACGATATGTGAAAAAAGTAATACCACAAATGCCGACCGAAGAGCATTAAGAAGAATAATCGTGAAAAACAGGCGTGCCAATTATTTACAATTAAGTGCTCTGTGGAAAGACGCTGTTGGAAGGAGAATATCGAGGTCCACAACTCATAGAGAGGCCCACAAACTGGGATTTATCACTTGCAAGGTAAGTTTTCTTATAAAGAAAATTGAAGTAAAAACCCTAAAGTTGCACAACTTGTTTATAGGCCAAAGAAAAGCCACTATTAACTCCACTGCAAAAAAAATCGGCTTAGATGGGCTAAAGAACATAGACAATGGACACCTCAACAATGGTGTGCAATAGTGATGAGGCCCGACTCGAAGTTTGTGTTGGTGACAGTCGCAGTAGAGTTATTTGCAAAAAAAATGAAGCATTCCATGTTGACTGTCTGAAGAGAAAAGTGAAATTTCCAGCATCCATTATAGTCTGGGGCAGTATGTCACCAAAAGCAGTAGGAAAACTTCATTTTATTGATGGAAATGTGGATACAAACAAATATTTGACAACTTTAGAAGAATCGCTTTTACCAGTGATGGAAGAATGTTTGACATCCGGCCAAGATTTTGTGTTTCAGCAAGATGGTGCAGCGTGCCATACCTCAAAAAAGGCTATAAGATGGATGGAAGAAAATAATGTACCACTTTTGAAATGGATTTCTAGCAGTCCAGATCTGTCACCTATTGAAACTTTGTGGCACGAGATGAAAAAGGTTCTACGACAACATCCTGCTCGTACAATCACCGAACTGAGACAAAAGCTTCAAGAAATATGGGATTGTTTTACACCAAATTTTTGCCAAAACTTGGTTAACGCTATGCCCCAAAGAATTTCAGCCGTAATAAAAAGTAAAGGTGATGTTACCCAATGTTAATCTTTCAATTGTTGCTTTGTTAACTTCGCGCATTTATTCGCACATTGTTTATTTGTTCAGATGTTATATTAGTTATAGGTATAAGTGATTTCAAATATGTATTTTTTACGAATATAACATACAAGGAGTAACTAAAATGAAAGAAAAATACTATGAATGTAATTATTTTTCATTAGAATCAGTGTTTCTATGTCGTGACAGTTTTTGCAATGTATATAAGTCTTTTTGTTTCACTTTGAATTATTTTGTATTTGGAATGTATTTTATATGGGTAAGTAAAGTATTGTACAGTCTACTTGAAAGGTAAGCATAACATCTCAGATCTAAACATTTTACTGGAAAAGGTGTGCTTTTAATAACGTTGATTTTATGTGGAAAACGACATATTCTGTGTTTAAACTGATATACTACAATATATAGCATAATTGCTATGCTTTCCGTCGTTGTCCGAGAGACCTAAGCCTAGAACAAGCTGAGGAGTAGCAAAAAAGTACGAAACAGCTGTCCATGGTTCACTGTCTTTAATCGGACAGACGAAAGCAGAACATGCTTATTATCCCTATAATTAATGTATTTTAATTTTTTGTCTAGCTCATGCACGTTTTTGTCACTAGCCTGGTCGATTGTGTTTTCTACTTTTTCCCCTTTCCTAATTTCTGTTTTTTACTACTGAACACAACCCTTATTCTGAGGATTGAGACCGATTAAACTGAAGACTTGTCATTCTTATCAAAGGACTGTTGAATTTTTTTAGCTAATGGAATCTTTAAAATATATTTTTCATAGTTTAAATATACTAAGTGACACATAAATCCGAACACCCAGTTTAAATGGTTTTATTTTAATAAAAGTTGGTGAATGTATTTATCTTACTGTAAATAACAAGTGAAAAAATGTTCAGCCTCATCAGTTGGACATTCCGGTTTTTATACTGCTTTTTTTTAATTCACTAACGCTCTAATAATGAATATTTCAGCCGCAGTAAAGAATCAACGTTGGCGGATTTTGGTTCTTGACATCCTTTACGATCGGTTACGATACCTAGAGTACGGAGACCTGTACGATTTCGTCAACTTAGTGAGTTTGATAGGGGCCGTATAGTGGGACTTCGGGAAGCTGGGCTTTCTTTTCGGGCAATTGCAGTTAGAGTGCAAAGAAGTGTAGACACTGTGGTTAGGTGTTGTCAGGCATGGCTTCGAGAAGGCCGTACGCAAAGAGCAAGGGGCACTGGATGCCGCCGTAGAACAACAGACCGTGAACATCGCCGCCTAAGATTATTGACCTTAAGGGACCGTTTCTCCACTACCAGGTCCATTGCAAATGAATGGTTTGCAGAACACGGAAGACCTATTGGCATGCGAAGTGTTTACCGACGAATGAGAAGTTTTGGCTTGTTTTCATACCGGCCACACTGGGTCCTCCCTTTAACTCGAGAACACCGACGTAATCGCCTTGAGTGGTGCAGACAACGGTCACTCTGGGATCAGGAATGGAACAGTATTGTCTTTAGTGACGAGTCTCGATTTTGTTTAGGCATGCACGATGGTCGTGCCAGGGTTAGAAGGCGATGTGGTGAAAGGAGGAATCCACAGTTTTTTGTTGAAAGACATGTTCATCACACTGTTGGAGTTATGGTTTGGGGTACTATAGCTTATGGTTCCAGGTCACCTTTAATCTTCATCAGAGGTAACATGAACGCGCAGCGTTATATCCACGAAGTTCTAGAACCCCATCTTTTACCCTATCTTGACACCCTGGCAGATCCAACTTTCCAACAAGATAATGCCCGACCACATGTTGCAAGAGTCACAATAGACCTCTTTCAACACAATGATGTCACATTGTTACCATGGCCACCAGGATCTCCCGACTTATCCCCAATTGAGCACGTGTGGGATATGTTGGGTAGGAGATTGCTCAATTTGCAACGTCCTCCTCAGACTCAAGAAGCACTTCGAGAGGAGTTGGTGGTTGCCTGGAATGAGATACTACAGGAGGACATTGACCACCTGATCAGAAGCATGCCTATGCGCGTTGGAGAATGCGTAGCACATCAGGGTGCATCCACACATTATTAAAGGTCAAAGGGCTTTAAAGCAGTGCAATCATTTTGAATTTTTTATCATTTACTTATTATGCTTCATTAATTACTTATACTTACAAAATTTTATTAAAATAAAACCATTTAAACTGGGTGTTCGGATTTATATGTCACTTAGTATGTCATCCCCCTGGCCACACATTTTCTCCTGGTCAAAAACGAATCATATATCGTATAGTCCTGTGACATAATGAATATGACAACAAAACAAACTATTTTTCTCAGTTGACACTGAAAAGCCAAATACCACAATGTAGGTATACGTAACCTTGCGCTGAAGGTTGAAGGTGTCTAAACATTTATGCAGATATATTCACGTGAAGAATGTGCCGTCGCTATCCTCTGTTACAATCTCAGTCTACTTCCACATATTCTATCTTTTTGCATCTCGGCGTTATTCTTTACGGTGTGAAGCTCTTAAAATAGTCATTCACATTCTGTCTTTCACACAGGAGACCGACGGCGCCACTTATGGCGTGCCGTAACGGATATAATCATGTCAAAGATGCCGGCCCAACGTGCCAACAATAAAAGAAATGAAGACCGTGAGCTTTGTCGTTTTTATTGGCAGATAAAAATTTGAAATTAGGTAAAGTGTGAATACAACAGACACGATATGCAGGGTGTTTCAGTTTATTGTTGCATAACTTTAAGATTCGATAGAACTTTTAAAATTAATGCATAAAGTCTATATAAACGTGGGTCGAAAAATGCGTGGCTTCCGAAATACAGGGTGTTTAAATTTACTTTCTAAAATAGTTTTTTTTAAATATTTCGAACAATATTTGATGTATAACAGTGAAAATTAGTATACAAGGGTTTTTTGGTACGACAAAACGAACCATGGGCATAGTTTTACTGTAGCCGCTAGAGGGCGCTCTCTACTGTACCTGTAGTGTATTAAAATGACCGAAAAATTTTTCTTAGTGCTATTTTTTGCTTTTTGAATAAAAAAACTGATTTTTCGCACTTTTCAACATAAAAAATCTCTCTTGTGAATTTTCGTTATAGTTAGCCGTTTTTGAGATATTTCGATTGTTAAGGTTCGATGCATTTTTAATTTTATGATAAAATAACGTTAAAAAGTCAGTATCTCGATAATTTTTAGAAGTAGGCTGTGCCTGCAAATATTTTTGAAATTGAAAGCAGAATAAGGTTAAACGTCAATTAGTTGACAGTTAGTTTTGTTGTCTGTTGAAACCTGAAACGTTTTTTGCAATTGTGAATGCACGAAATTTAGTTAGTTTTGCCTGTTTTTTTTTTTTGTAAGTTTTATAAAAATGATATTTTTATTCTCCAATCAAGAGTTAGCGGATATTCATTTTGTGTATGGCTTTGTCAATGGAAACGCAGCAGAAGCAGCCAGAGAATACGCACGAAGATTTCCAAACAGGCGACATCCAACTCGCTCAGTATTTGTAAGAGTGCATCGCCAAATAATGGAAAATGGTTTTGGAAATCTCCAAAGGGATCAAAACATAAATGTTCATTAGCGCATATTTACCCGTATGCTTCTGCGTGAGTTTGATAGAGATCCGACCACAAGTGTTAGGAGAGTTTCTGGTGCCTTGGGAATTTCAGCAAGCCATGTTCACCGTGTTCTTAGAAATGACCATAGACGTCTTTACCATTTGCCACTTGTGCAAGGACTACAGCCAGGGGCCGGAGAACGAAGAATCACATTTTGTCAGTGGATTCTTGATAGAACTGATAATAATAGGAAGTTTTTAAGTAACGTTTTATGGACCGATGAGTCATGCTTCACTAGACGTGGAGTGGTAAATTTTCATAATCAACATATTTGGTCGCATGAAAGGCGCATGCAGTTCGGGAAAGAAATTTTCAGCATGAATTTAGTGTGAACGTGTGGATTGGTATCTACCATAATCGACTATTTGGACCCTACCTTTTGCCTGCAAGGTTAAGTGCTGCGACCTTCTTGGAATTTTTAAAGGCTGAACATGCAAATATGTGGGATGATGTTATGATAGATTTAAGAAGATTGGCCTGGTTCCAGCTTGATGGTTGTCCAGCTCATTATTCGAGAATAGTTAGAAACTGGCTGGACAAAAATTATCCAGAAAGATGGATCTGGCCTCCACGATCCCCTGACTTAAATCCATTAGATTTCTTTGTGTGGGGATTTCTAAAAGAAAAAGTGTACCAGACTCCCGTAACCACAAGAGATATGCTAATAGACAGAATCAGGAATGCATGTGATGAAATGAGGTCTTATTTGAATAATGCTATACCACGTTCGATCATTCGTAGATGTGAATTGTGTATTGAACAATTGGGTTTACATTTAGAGCAACTACTTTAGATATTGTATGTTTGTCCTAACTATCCAATAGCATTTTAGTTGTAAATAATTAATTTAATTTGTTAAAAATAATAGTGGGAAATTAAACAAATTAATATTCTGTTTTTTGTGTTTATTTGGAGAGGAATTATTGCTGTGTTTAAAAACACAATCTAAACTATCATCTTAATTACTTGTAATGCCCAAACCGAAAATGTAAAAAAAATATTATTTTTCCATAAATAATAAAAAATGCATCGAACCTTAAAAATCGATATATCTCAAAAACGGCTAACTATAACGAAAACTCACAGGAGAGCTTTTTTTTTGTTGAAAAGTGCGAAGAATCAGTTTTTTTATTCAAAAAGCAAAAAATTGCACTAAGAAAATTTTTTCGGTCATTTTAATACACTACAGGTACAGTAGAGAGCGCCCTCTAGTGGCTACAGTAAAACTATGCCCATGGTTCGTTTTGTCGTACCAAAAAACCCTTGTATAATAATTTTCACTATTATACATCAAATATTGTTCGAAATATTTAAAAAAAACTATTTTAGAAAGTAAATTTAAACACCCTGTATTTCGGAAGCCACGCATTTTTCGACCCATGTTTATATAGACTTTATGCATTATTTTTAAAAGTTCTATCGAATCTTAAAGTTATGCAACAATAAACTGAAACACCCTGTATAATATGCAGATCAAAGATAGTTCTGTCCTGGAAATGGTGACTGCATGGTTCAATGATTTGTATGGATTATTTATGGATCAAAGTTAAGCATAAGCTGCTCTACCACCTAACCCGTAAAATGTATATCCACAAAGTAAACAATAAAACAATATATACCACTAAAAATACTGAGATTTCAACATAAAATTGAATTAATTGAGTAAATAAATCAAAATTGGGTAAAAGTGCTACATTATCCATAGTCATAGAATGAGGTTCTCGAAATTTAAAGCTTTAGTATCACATTGTACATGATGTAGCATTATAAGTAAAGCATTTAGTGAAAAATGAAATTCTCTGAGGAGGCATTGTTATTGTTCAATAAATCGAATATCTCGTGAGTGCACACGAAACGTTAAATAACCTTTCAAAAATGGGGAAATTGATTAAATATATTGGGATTCCAATTTTAGAAACGAGGGGGTAGGGTGGTTATATTTTTTCAAGTTCAATCTGCAACATGAATTTGGAATTTTTCGCTAGCGCCTGACAGATGCTGTATCCAAAAACGGATGATGTCGCACTGTGTAATTTTTCAAATAATTGATGACTCACAGAGAATTTTCTTAGTTTTGTAATTTTTGTTCAAGTATAGTTAACGATGAGGAATAAAAATTCAGACGTTCATCAAGAGATACGCCTAGATTTTTTACAGTTCCACATACTTTTATAATTGTACAATTTAATGATATAGTCGAATATTTCTTAATTTGATTTCTAAATTTTTTAGCAGAGAATATAATTACTTGTGATTTTTTTCTGGATCTGATCTAAGATTGAGTTTTTGCATAATTGTCATTAGAGTCTTCATTAATTTGAGCCTGGGACTACCACAAAAAAGCGAATATTTTAGTGTTTAACAGCCTTATCAACATTGGAGAGATATAAAATAAAAAGAAGTGGCCCAAGAACCGACCCTTGAGGCGATCCCGATGATACTAAAGCCTCAGGAGAAGTGTTCGTACCGATGACAACTCTTTGTGATCTATTACTTAAAAAGCTTTTCATTAGAGCAACTGAGGGAAACGATAAAATTTGCTTTTGGCTATTAAAAGTGAATGGTTGCTTAAATGTAAATTTTACGGCTTTTCCGATTCTTCTATTAATATGATGAGTGGTTTTCAGCGAGTCTCTTTCAAAGAGTTGCTATTGATATGGATGTGTCGCCTAAGTGTGCCGTTTCGTCTGGCGTACCCCAAGGTTCTGTATTCGGGCCATTATTACTTAATTCATATATCTCTTGCACACGTTCGTTAAAAATTGTAATATTCAACTTTTTGCTCTCAAATTTATAACCACTTCCATAGTAGCAAGGCTCGAATCGTAGAATATGAAATAAAGACATAAAATCAATTAATAAATGTGCAATAAATCATGACCTCCAACTAAATCATTTAAAATCAAAAGTGATTATTTTGTTGTTGTAGTTAATGAAGCAGTCAAAAACTTGGAAATTATTTTTGATGAGTATCTCAAATTCATACCTCATGTAAAGAAAAGTACTAGAAACCGCTTTCCGATTTTACGTCAGTTATATCTGAATGAACAAATTCTCGATTATCAAACTAAAAGAATGTTATGCGAATCATTGATTATGTCCAAAATTACTTAATGTGAGATAGCTTATAAAACAATATCTCTTTCACGCATACAAAAAATTGAAAATTCATGTTGCAGACTAATAAATAATTTGAAAATATATGATCATTTAAGCGGTACTTTGATGGATTACATTAATATGTATAGTTAAATTTTCATTATATACTGTGGCTACAATATTATATACGTAGATATATTACTTTTACGTGTTTATAATTGTTATTTTTTCTTGTACCTCTAAAGCTAATAGCTGCAAGAGGAACTTCGCCCTCAATAAAAGACGTTCATTATTATTACAATATTCTGTGGACCTCGGAGATTCCAGTGGAACAACAAAGTTCATTTAACTTCTATTGATTTCTACTATAACCTCCCTACTTTTCATAAAGGTTCATAAGACACGGCAGGTTATATGATGTCCTTCCATACCAACCGGGGTAAAACACGCTTTTCAGCATGTAATTTACCCACGTAGTAGACGCGCAGACGCACCCCCAGTAAAGGGCTTGTATATGGTGAAGGTACTTCAACGAAAAGCAGGATATCGGGCCTCCCTACTATGCGGAGCATTAAAGGGATCAAAAAACGTTTTGGAAAACTCACCTTCAGTATCCTGGAACACTGCACCGACGACCAAGATGAAAACAAAGTTTTTCCACCCCATATCTTCTTCTCGTTCCTACAGCGTATCAGCACTATCATTTTCCACTAGCCGCACAATCGAGTATTGTTCGCCGAGTGCATTTTTCTGTAATCGTTCTATCTAGAATCTTTTTAATTTTCAGCTCACAAACCTCACAGGCGGCGTACTGAGGCCAAGGCTATAATCAGTGTCATTTCCAGGCACGCGAAGGGTCACGCCAGTCCTACCAATTATAATCAAATAAATCTTGGGGTAGCGTTACATGCCCTTTCGGGTTTCTTCGCGGAAAGTAAACTTTCCAAGCGATCGGGATGGTGTACGAGGGGATTCTCATATTTAGTATAAGCTTTTTTAAAACATGGCTTTAACCATTCTGGAATCACAGAGGAACACCATTTATAGTGATTGAATTCCAACAGCGAACTAGATATTCTTAACGTATGTCCTATAAGTTTTGGTTCAAAATTCATTGGCTTTAATTCTAACAAACACAAAATAATATCAAGTTGCCTTTGGAAACAAAAGTATGTTTACTTACTTTACTGTCAGCTGACATTTATTTATTTTGAAGTTTTTGCTTTAAGATGTATAAATTACAAATAAGAAAAAGTATCTACAAGCTGGTTTGGTACCCAAAGCTCAAATCTGTCGAATATTTCAGAATGAAAACATTTCACGCACAACTATTTATAGAACAATAGCGGCGAGCGAGCAAGGAATACTATATCTGAGTCTCCCAAAAAGTGGAAGACCAGCATTCACTGCAGAGAGGTCAGAGAGATTGCTGGAATGTCAGTAAGGAGACTTGCTCGTCAATTCAGATCTAAGAATACGATATCGTTGGAATTGCGGAGGAATGATCTCAAATATCGAAAGAGACATAAGTGCTCCAAATACTCTAAAGCGCAACTTTGGATGACGAAAAGTATTTCACTTTAACTAATTCTGGAATGAAGGGAAATGACGGATTTTATACGGCAAACGTAGAGGAACGCCCTGACAATGTTAGATGCAAACTTAAAGCGAAATTTGCAGATAAAATCCTTGTCGGGTGCGCAATTTCTAACAGGGGTGTATCCCAACCTTTTGTGGGAAGAGTGAGGCATGAAGCTTTGAATAATCAGAGCTATATTGATAATTGCCTTTGCATATTGCTCTAGTTTGTCCACGAACATGCTCATTGTATCCTTATTTTTTTCATGAGTGACTCACCGCGACCTGTACATCCTTTCGAAGGTGATAGTGCAGATCAAATTGCTAATCGCATAGCAAACTTAGAAGTAGGAAGTAGAAAAATAAAAAAAGCAAACGAAACGTAGAAAAGATAATAATGACGACCCCCAGTAGAGATAGTGCCCCCCAGTTCGACATAAAATTTCTCCAAATTGTCCCAGAATTTGATGGGAATCCCTGTAGACTATATAGATATTTAGAAATAAGCACAGATTTATTAAATAACTATTGGAATACTGACGATACAGGATGTGTCCAAAACAAAATACTGCTGCATGGCATTTTCTCGAAATTGACTGGTGCTGCAGAGCAAGTATTTTCTCTTAGCGGTTCCACAGACTGGAACAGCATCAAAAATTTGCTAATTGCTCATTTTGGTGATCAAAGAAACGAGACTAGTCTATCTCAGATATGACTTCCCTTAGACCAAATTCTAATGAGAGCTCTTTACAGTTTTATTCTACAGTTGTAACCATGCTGAATCATTTAGATAACTATATAAATATTGATGAAACAGTTGATGCTATTAAAACTAGTAAAAAGGCATAGTCATGCATTGCATACACTTTTAGTAGTAAACCTAAAAATTTGGCAGAAGCTCAAGCTTATATTTTAGAAGATAATAACGTTAGTTATTTACAAAAGGCTGGTGCACGTTCAAATTTCAATAAGCCACCTCAGCCTGCCCATGCATCCAAACCACATTTTCAAAATTTGTTTAAGCCTCAAATGCAGCCTATGAATCAATTTAGGCCTCAGCAAAATTTCAATTATCAACCTCAATTCCCAAGAGGACCAGTTCCGATTCAACCTAGACAAAATCCTCTTCCACAAAAATTTCCAACAAACGCACAAGTTTTTGGCAATAGACCTAAAATTAATGTTTGGCGTAATCCGCCTAATCAAGGACCTTCCTACAGGCCTACTCCTATGAGTGGTGTTAGTAGCATCAATAGAAATAGGAATTTCCAAAATAATTATTTTAGGCCTTCTGGCCCAACGAACTTTGCTTCTCAAGAATTACAGAGTGATCCTTATGATCAAAATTTTAGAAACAACCCTTACGATGACTATTACTGTATTGTCAGGATAGTGAAAATCAGTATGACTGTTCTGATCTATATTACGAAAACCCTGATGAGACACAAAATGATGTTTCTGAAACTGGTCAGAAGCCTGATGAAGAAAAACAAAATTTTTAGATGGCCGTGCCCATGATAGAGGAGACATAATATACTTAAACACGATTTATGACAAAACAGAGTTAAAAGGCATTTACCTACTTGAAGTGCCTTACCAGTGCAGCATACAAACAAAGGACTACATTTACAAAAATCAAAAAGGAACAACATGGAAAAGCCGCTGTTGCTTCCAGAGGTCCACATTTCGTCAAAAACAGCAAATCCAAAGGAAATCAAGTTAGTACACATTTCCTTAGATAAACTTCATCACTTGCAAGACCAAATCCAGGTAGATCTTCCCGAAACAGTGAAGCACCCCTACAAATGGAGTCTACCTCTCTATGCAATTATGTTAATTGGAATTGCATGCATTTTCGTAAAAAGTATTACCAGAGAAGAAAAGGATCAAGAAGAAGCCAGCATTTAGAACAGATCGAAATGCAACCCCAGAGGCACGAAGTTTTGTTTGTGCCCTCCAAAGCTTCATCTTAAGGGTGGAGGAGTTATGTTGCTGTCATTTAACACGTTATTAATTGATATAATAATTGCATTGTATTCCTTTTTACTAGCTCATCACTTTTGGTTTATATTAACGATTGTATCTTAATTATGAGTCAGTCATTCAATCTCGGTCACAGCGAACACACAATTCGTAATTCCGGTAAGATCCATGTAAACTATTGTTGGAACCAAATAAAGTTTTTTAAAAACGAAGTTTGAAGTTCCGACTAATTCATGCTAATGACCATATTATGTTTTGGCCAGACTTAGCATCATGCCTTTGCTCAAAAGATTCCCAAAACTGACTTCGACAACAAAACGTACCTTTTGTTCCCAAAAACGATAATCCTCCAACTTGCCACAGGCTCTCCCAATAGAGGATCTTTGGGGTCTGCTGTCTAGGAAGGTTTATCACGGAGACTGGGAAGCCCAAGTTGACGAACAATCAAGACGGAAAATTTACGAAAAACAGAGAAATTGATCTGAATTCCATCCAGGACCTCAAGAGCGACATCCAAAGAAAATTGCATCTGGTAGAGCAGGGGGGTCACTCCACATAGTATAGTTGTAATTTATAATAACTAGTTAGTGTTTATATAAGTTTCTTCATTAAAAAAAATCCGATAAGCAATGTGTCAACTTGGCATACTTCGTTAAATTTTATGATATTCGTTTTAGAATAAAATCATCGCACTGAAAGCAGTGTAATAATTCTATTATGTATTCTGCATATTAGTACAACAAACCCCAAGTTGTAAGCACCAATATATCCTTTGAACGTTGAATACATAACCTATTTATACAGAAACATTTTCACTGCAAAGGTCCAAACTAATATATATTAAGTTATCGAAAAATAATCTCGGAATTTGCTAATATAAATTGCTAAAGAATGAAAATGCGGCCAGTGTATTTGAAAAGTAAGGACCACTACATCGTTAGGTTTTTACAACAGTGACAGGTAGAAAAATTAGAAAGCGGTGACTGAATTGAAGTTATTGTGATCAGAAAATATACAAACGATAGTCACTAGTAGTATACAGGGTGTTTCACAAATCATCCGACAAATTTTAACCACATATGCACTGTTACGAAAGAAGATGATTTCTCAAAAGAAAGGTAATAAAAGTCCTACAGAAATTAAGTTATAAATCTGAGTTTGAGAACGTGTAAATAAGGTTTAATCTGTATCGTGGGTGATCTGAATGAAGAACGGTCGATTTTTGTGAAGTTAAATAAGAAAGTATTTTGCGAGTTAATGTTTTCGGTTATTTATTAATAAAAATGGCACATGTGTAATGAGGAGTAAGTGGACATTGTTTTGGCGTACGCAGAAGCAGGGCAAAATTCGCGAGCGGCTTCTCGTTTGTATGCACACCGGTAAGGGTGGACCAATAGCATGGCCTCCACGGTCTCCCGATCTAAATCCTCTGGACATCTTTTTTCTGACAATGCGGTAGCTTTGGAAACGCGTCATATTTCGTTTATTTTTGTATATTTAATCACCTGAGGAAGGCGTATGAGCTAGAGCATCTACAATCTAGATTAATGCACGTTAATCCTTTCTTGTGGGCTGAAGAATCTGCTTGAACCGCGACAAGTATTTAGAGTAGAATCCAAGCAAGGTGTCCCACTATTTTCAATATCAGGACTTTTACTGTTACAAAATTCTTCATATGTTGTTTTATTAATTAGTATTTACTTTAGTTTCCTTGCCCTATTTAATTTATCGCTGTTCATTATTGTTAATAAGCTAAGCGATTTACATTGCAACACAGATAGTATTTCTGCGTGCTGTACTTGGGTATATTCAGTACGAATAGCTACTTGAATATCATGTCCAGAGTAAGGAATGTACGGCGATGTATTGGTTTGACACTTTGCTATGCAATGGAAGCAAAATCAGCCAAGAGTATGCACTAGAACAACACAATTTTCCTTGACTCCTAAACTAATTCGTTGGTATGAATTGATAAAACAATTTAGAAACAAAGCACTGTGAACTAAAGGAAAATCAGCACTGATATTCTTCAGCAAGAACCTCCTCGTACACCAAAAGCTTTGAAAGCTCTTCCGCGCCTTCGAGTCATACCTATCAAGGAACAAGCTGATCAAAACGGATGAAATCCTTCCTGGTCTGTAAATTCACTCAAATATATCACCGACAGCCACACAATGTTAACAATATCTAATCTAGGGGTTGGAAACACCGCAAACGTCATATGTCGCGTTAGCCGGTATAGCCGCGATAGAGCTTCGAGAAGGCCCGCCTACCGCGATCGGCCTGCCTGAAGTGACTAAACAGCCGACTGTAGTGCAACACCCTGCCCGCACTCGGGCGGACAGCGTTGCCAGCTGAGCGGACGGAGTTGGGAGTTGAGCGGGAGTTGCGAGGTGCAATATTAGTTTCGGAGAAGTTTCGCTGAAGGGTTGTGTTTTTATTTTCCGGGGAAAGGAGTAATGGTCTTTGGAAGCTGCTCATTCTTACTTTGTATCGATTCGTGTCTGCCATAAACGGAGGAGCTACTGGCTTGTCATAAGTGTGTAATTAGAAAAATATTCTTTTCAACAGACTACATATAGAATTGTAACCGGAGCTTTCGTAAAATACTAAAATCTGTTCTGGTAACAAAGATTCATTTGTGTTTTATTTACATATGTATCATCATTCTGGAGTTGGCAATTATGCTCATGTCTTCAACATGTGCATGTTTCACTTCCAAAGCCAAGAAAAAAAAGAATCTGAAATATCCTGGCGCCATATGTGAGACAGTAGCGGAACAGAAATGAGTTTAGAAATATACTTTGAACATGATTACTGTGTTTGGTTCTCTTGCTGTATCATAGATGGCGCTAGGTGGGTAAAAAGTCTTATGGGCGAACTGGCATCCTCTCTATCTGAATGTAAGAATATCAATATGGCGTTTGTTTTGGTTAACATCCAGATTCTCAACGCTGATGCTTTCAGAGATATTTTGTTGAAAATGAATACAAAATAAAAAGCAACACTCAGGGATTGTGATGTTATACGTAAAACGTATTGTGACTATTGTGGAAGAGGAGTAGTGCCTACCTGAAGGCTGTGAACTTATTATATGTAGTTGGCAGATTATTTAAAATGACATGGAATCGTTATCTCTGGAATCAGGCCTCTTTATAGTCGTTGTAGTTGACACCGTTATATAAAGCGCGGAAGCATTGATATCAAAACTTGAGTAACGCGTGGTAATGCCGACAGAGTACAGTCATTGAGCCGTAAGCTTTTATAAAGCAAAATTCTGTCCATCTAGGCCATCAAATTTGAGACATAGAACTAAGCAAACTGATTAAAAGTGAGTAGCTTATTTACAAATATTTTTTCAATTGCATTAGTGCCATCTGCATTGTTTCAGAACTATCAAGAAGCAATTTAATGAAAGAGATACCTGTGTTTTCCAACATGGCATTTCGAGAAAAATTAGCTTCGTCCGTGAACAGAATCATTGATTCAAATTGCGGACTTTATGTAATTTTTTGAAGATACTACTGACAAAAGGTCACACGCCTTGGAAAATCAATCTGAAGTAATACGTGTACTCTTAAAATATGGTAAGGATATAACAAAAAATCCACTAAACTTCTCCAGACAATTTGATGACAAATATTTAAGTGTCTAGCTATGTTCTTCGACTTCGTGCAGCACTGCTTCCTCAATTTCAGGTGTTCTCACACTTAGAGGTCTACCTTCAGATGTTCCTTTTCGGACAGAACCAGTTTCAACAAGACGACGATGAATATTGGAAAAGGTTCGACTATCTGACAAAGCACGATCGGGACACCTCTGGTGATAAATCCGTCTGGCTTGCTCACCATTATCGTCGGCAAGGCCATATACGTAATACATTTCCGCCATTTCTGCATTTGAATATTTCACCATTATTAACAAGATTGTAAAAACTAAATAATGAAAAAGATGTCACTGCGAACAGATGTGAATAACAGAGACTGGTCAGATGTCTAAAGACAGTGACATATTCCTGTGCAGCCAGATATTTATTGCTAGGGTTTTTATTTCTTTACTCAAAAACGGCGCATCGAAGGAAAACAATTCAAGAGAGATCATTTGTTTTAAATTGAACGAGAAATTCAAAAATAATTTTCATTTGGCCAAAAACCATTGGCGTACCATTTTTTTCTTAAAAAACATCAAAGTCAATACCCGTACGCACGCCACTGTTAAAGCTAAACATTATTTTTGCATTGAAAAATATGCAGCTTTATCAACTTTCACCACGTACTGAATGTCAGTGAAACATCTGAAGCGGTTCTGAAAATATTAATTAATTTCCATTTTTTCCTAAAACATCAACATCTTGAGTTTCTGTAAGGAAACATGTTTGGACCATAGTTTAGAAAGCAAACTCACACCGTTAAACATTCTCATATATTTTGATGTAATACAATTTTTGTACCATTGACAAAAAAAATGTTTGCAGCATGCGACTACTTACTGAAAATAAACGTGTTTTGTGCGAAATCCCCAGCACATTCCAGCCATTGCTTATTCCAGGCATTCCTTCGATAATGCGCCCATGTTACCAAGCCAGTAGGCGGCGCCACTATCTAACAAACGTCAACGGTGTTGATATCATTTAATGTGCAACTTCCACTTCTTCAGTCGTATGTGTTCTATGGATATCACTGCGATATTCTATTCGTCTTTGACGCCTCTCTAATACCTATTTTATTTGGGTATTTTCAAGTGGAATAGATCCTATCGCCATTTATGAAACTCTAACGGAACCAAACACTACCACTACCTTATATGTGGTACTAGGATATTTCAGTCCTCTTTTTAGGCTCCGGAATCCGGTATATAATTGGCTACCTCCAAGTAAAATACTACTACAAATGTTTGGTACCACAAACTCTGTTTCAATGGATAGATAGACCCCCGCCACGTCAATAGACTTCCTTGGGTCGCTAACCAACTGATCGTAATTTTGGTCTAGTCGAATGTAGTAAATATGAGATGTTTAGGTGGATCCGGCAACGTCGCCTGAACGATTTGGGCTGTATACCCTCCTGAAAGCTGCGGCGCTGAAACGCGCGAGCTTCACTGTGCTTCCCCACTTCCAGCGTTGGCGTCTGGCGTCTGCCGGAACCGGGAAGCATTGCCTGTGCGTTCGATCCTGCCGGAGTCCGATTCGCAGCCGGAGCGGACATCAAATAATGCCGGAGTCGACCGGACGGATAACCCATCAAGAGGTGAACAGATCACTTAGGTACAGAGAGGAGGAGTATGTTAGGCCGTATCATCAGTCGTTCCTACAATTGTAGGACGCCTTTAAGGCCTCCTTGATTTTCTCTCCTTCCGAAAAGACAATTTGGTGCAAGTGAACCAAGAGATAACCAACCACTCTAAAACAGGAGTTCCCAAGCAGGAGGGCGCGCCTCCCAAATGGGGCATAGAGAGATGTCAAGGGGCGGAAAGCATTTACATTTTAGAAAGAAAAAACAAAAAAATAAACAAACAACATTAACAAATAACATTACAATGTAACGTTTCATTTAGACGCGTAAAATTAGAAATTAAATATCATATTCACTTAGGGCCAATTTCACCAACAACAGTCCGTTATTCTCCACCTGTCAACCAAAAATGCCGTACTTCGTTTCCTAGATGATTTATATCTCAAGATGGATAAAGGAGAAAAATGCATAGGTATATTTCTTGATTTAAGCAAAGCTTTTGACTTGGTTGACCATGGTATTCTGCTAGATAAAATGGATAGATATGGAATCAGAGGGAAGCCATTTGACTGGTTCCATAGCTATCTGTCGGATAGAAAGCATCATGACGAGGTACAAAATGCACAGTCCAGCCAACATTTCTACCATACTGGTGTTCCACAGGGTTCCATAATTGGTCCTCTCTTATACATAATGTACGTCAATGACTTCCCCTCCGATTGCTCGGTAATGTATGCTGATGACACTTCTTTACTTGTTAATGGTAAAAACCTAGAATCTGTTGTAGGACTTGCCAATTCAAGCTTGACTGGTGCAGGTAAGTGGTTCAGCAATAATGGGCTGGTCTTAAATAATCAGAAATCTGTTTTCCTTAGGTTTAACCTTTCCACCTCACCGATGGATCACACTTTATTAATAAAATCGTTTGGCAAATCAATAAAACAAGTGGATGCGACAAAATTTTTAGGAATATATATATATATATATATATATATCTCAAAATTGTAGATGGGATACGCATATTGAGAAAAGTAGCCAAAAGATCGCCCCACTCTGTTACTGTCTGTACCAGTTAAGTTTTGTTGTGGAGAAGTGGATATTACTGATATTTTACCATGCACATATCCATTCAGTCTCAATTTATGGAATAGAAGCATGGGTAGCATCGTCCCAGCTGCAAAGACTTTTTGTGTTGCAAAAAAAGGCTGTTCGAGTAATAGCTAAAATTGGAAGGCTCACTAGCTGCAAGGATTCATTTAGAACATTAAAGATTTTAACCTTACCATCTGTATATATACTCAATATACTTATCCTTGCTAAAACACAATTGAGCAAGTTCAATTCTGTAAGCACTGGTGCTTACTTTACAAGGAACAGTCAAGTATTGGAGGTGCCGTCGCATAGATTGGCGAGAACGGAGGAGAGCCCTAGATACATGGCTATTAAGTTTTTCAACGGACTCCCCAACAATTTGAAATCACAACCACTGAACACTTTTAAAAGAATAGTCAAACAGTTTTTACTGGAGAAAGCTTTTTACTCTATTGAGGAATTTTTAATGTGTGAATGTCTTGTTTGATTTTGATCATTGTTGTTTGAATGTCATTTAATGGTTTGTCCTTTATTTCGCTTTTTTATATATACATATATGTTTTATATTTATAAATTCTATCAATAAGCTAATTTTATTTATCTGTATCCATATTTTTAATATACCATATGTGGTACGAATATGTGTGCGTCCACACTAACATGATTTGTTATTAGCTTTTGTAGTACTCTGACTGACTTATCCTATATCACATCTGTGATCATACAGGACTAATAAATTATTATTATTATATTATAGGGAAACAGACCGTCAGATACAGCGAATGAGCTTCAAGTTCCAATCAACAAATTTTAGCAACCAATAGCTATGAAATGTTGAAAACAAAATACTGTCAAAGTATGAGATGACAACCTGTCAATATTAAGGAATTACATATAATTCAGTCAACATTTTAAGAAATGTTTGATTTTTGAATTAAATTCATGTTTTAATTACTATTGTTGATTTTTTATTCATGTTTATATTATTTTCTTCAATTGATATGTGATACTGGGTGTTTTTTCCTATAAACCTCTTGCAGATAGCCATTAAGCACCTACTTGATGACAGGCTCTACCAAAAGATATTGCTCGTTTCCAAACATTCAATCATTTACTTGCCGTAGACTGATATTCCCACAAAACCATTAAGGTTTTTTGATATCCATACATCCATAAAGTTGAATATTTTTCGTTGTTCAAGAACTGAACAAACATCCACACTATATTCACAGCGATTAAGAAATTCCCAAAATATGCCTTAAAGGTACCAGCAATCCTAAAACCTGCAAAAAAACTACAAATTTGCCATATTTTTCTTTTTTCACGAGTGCATATTCTAGGTTATATTTATATTAGACATTATTTGAATACAGCTGATTATTGAATCTCAAGGAGTGACACATGTGTGGGATGTGTCAACTCTTGGTACCAGTCACAAAACATATACTCTGAAGGTTTAATTCCATGCTATTCAATGACAACACGGTGACTTGTGTGGTTGTCAGCGGCCATTTTGTGAGGGTGCGACAGGGTTACCAGATTGTGCATTAATATCCCGTTTCACCCTCCTGGTCCCAGTCGAGTAAGTTCGGCCAACTGTTGAAATATACTCTACTATGCTTTATAAGACTATTCGTGACATTTTTCCCAAAATCATTGCACAACACTTGAAAAAATGCAAATGAAAATTTAAAATTATTTCCATGACGCCGCAAAATAGCTCCGTCGGTACCTTGGGTTATACATCTTGACAGTAGGGATGTTCGATACGATCCTATATTTAGAAGTATCAATAGATTTCACGAGTATCGTCATCTTTCGATCCGGACTGTGTCAGAAAGAGTGACTGCCATTTGGTTCCTTTTTCCTCAACTTACTTATGTGAGACAGACTTTTCTGCTGTAGGTTTAATTAAAACTAAACAACGAAATCGTCTTGATGATAGCTCTGGCAAAAACAGAACCTAGAGTCAACCAACTAGTACAGAACATGCAATCTCAAGTGTCTCATTAGTACCTACTCTTATTTTATTCAGGTTTTTCGATAAAAAACATTTATTAGTTTGTTTAAACTCTTAAAGTTCCTTTATTAGAATTAAAATAAAAGTCTTTGTACCTATATAATCTGCGTTTTTTCTTTTTTGTATTTATTGGAAACGAAAGGGAGACATGAAAATGTAATTCATAGTCCGGGGAGCATCAACAAAAAAGTTTGGGAAACCCTACTCTAAAAAATCCAAACGGGAAACGGGGATGAAGATAACACGTCCTTAAGACTGGGGTTTTTTATTTAGAAGTAAGAGAAGACCATATACCCATTTTTTACACCTTTATCAACAGACAAACCTCACTCAGGCTGAATGAATACTTCAGAAGCTAGGTAGGTTGTCACCATGACTCACGGAATAATTTATACACCACTGCCATACCACAAGCCGAGTTGATTATACAAACACCTGAGACCCACCTCTTTTTCATAAGTAAACAAACATTGTGCAACCCCATCCCCAAAACGAATATACCCCTTATTTGTTTAGTGAAAAGCAGGTATCTTGTGCCTTGTCCCGCTCAGCGCCCTCCTTTGATCTACACCGCCAAAGTAATTGGGTATTATTAAACTGTATGAGTTTAAAATGAAAATATTCACTATATTCATCAGGAGGACTCAATAAGCGTTCTCTCTTTCTCTCTCTCGTTCTCTAGTTTTGTTACTGTTGCGAGCTTTTCGATACAAAAGGGAGGCTGATGATATACTAAGTGACATATAAATCCGAACACCCAGTTTAAATGGTTTTATTTTAATAAAATTTTGTATATGTACTTAATGAAGCATAATAAGTAAAAGATAAATTTCAAAATGATTGCACTGCTTTAAAGCCCTTTGACCTTTAATAATGTGTGGATGCACCCTGATGTGCTACGCATTCTCCAACGCGCCTAGTCATGCTTGTGATCAGGTGGTCAATGTCCTCCTGTGGTATCTCATTCCAGGCAACCACCAACTCCTCTCGAAGTGCTTCTAGAGTCTGAGGAGGACGTTGCAAATTGAGCAATCTCCTACAAATCATATCCCACACGTGCTCAATTGGGGATAAGTCTGGAGATCTTGGTGGCCATGGTAACAATGTGAGATCATTATGTTGAAAGAAGTCTATTGTGACTCTTGCAACATGTGGTCGGGTATTATCTTGTTGGAAAGTTGGATCTGCCAGGGTGTCAAGATAGGGTAAAAGATGGGGTTCTAGAACTTCGTGGATATAACGCTGCGCGTTCATGTTACCTCTGATGAAGATTAAAGGTGACCTGGAACCATAAGCTATAGCACCCCAAACCATAACTCCAACAGTGTGATGAACATGTCTTTCAACAAAAAACTGTGGATTCCTCCTTTCACCACGTCGCCTTCTAACCCTGGCACAACCATCGTGCATGCATAAACAAAATCGAGACTCGTCACTAAAGACAATACTGTTCCATTCCTGATCCCAGAGTGACCGTTGCCTGCACCACTCAAGGTGATTACGTCGGTGTTCTCGAGTTAAAGGGAGGACCCAGTGTGGCCGGTATGAAAACAAGCCAAAACTTCTCATTAGTCGGTAAACACTTCGCATGCCAATAGGTCTGCCGTGTTCTGCAAACCATTCATTTGTAATGGACCTGGTAGTGGAGAAACGGTCCCTTAAGGCCAATAATCTTAGGCGGCGATCTTCACGGTCTGTTGTTCTACGGCGGCGTCCAGTGCCCCTTGCGCTTTGCGTACGGCCTTCTCGAAGCCATGCCTGACAACACCTAACCACAGTGTCTACACTTCTTTGCACTTTAACTGCAATTGCCCGAAAAGAAAGTTCAGCTTCCCGAAGTCCCACTATACGGCACCTATCAAACTCACTAAGTTGACGAAATCGTACAGGTCTCCATACTCTAGGCATCGTAACCGATCGTAAAGGATGTCAAGAACGAAAATCCGCCAACGTTGATTCTTTACTGCGGCTGAAATATTCATTTTTAGAGCGTTAGTGAATTAAAAAAAAGCAGTATAAAAACCGGAATGTCCAACTGATAAGGCTGAAAATTTTTTCACTTGTTATTTACAGTAAGATAAATACATTCACCAACTTTTATTAAAATAAAACCATTTAAACTGGGTGTTCGGATTTATATGTCACTTAGTATAGATACAGCAATATCTTACGGAAATTGTCTCCCTTTACCCGGAAAAGATTAATATCTGCAAGCACACTACTTGTAACATTACTACCCTTGTCTGTAAAGCATTGGTCCCAGAAAACGACATACTTAGTAGGTAGAGTTTAAAATGGCGTCAAGTCACAAAGGAATATGTTCAGCACAATCTAGACTCTCTGAGAAAAAGGTCAGTCGAACAGGTGCATACGTTTGATTCTGTACCGATAGATACGCGATCCGTCTCCTGACAAGCATTGACTTGTACAAATGTACTAAGAAATCTGTGATGTGTGTACTGTGTATAATAGGTGCGTAGAATTATTAATGTTGGAAGCATATAAATGTACCAGCATCAAAAACTTGAGATAAGTCTTGCCTATCCCCTTACAACCCCCACCCCCAAAATGTTTTCTCTGCTGCCACTGGACCGATTTAAAAAAAAGCGATACTTCTCTTGTTATAGGCGGTTACGAGGGATGCCTTTTAACTTTTGCATATGTAAATAACACCACACGGTAGGTAGTTTTAAATGACTTTATTGTTTTTCGAAGTATTCTCCACGAAGATTAATTAATACACATCTGCATGCGCTCGAACCAATTTTCGAAGCACTTATTCCACTCGTTTGCTGGCAGATCCAAAACGGTATTTTTGAAGGCGTTAACTGCTTCGTCTGGTGACTGGAACCTTTGACCACGCAGTCTGTTTTTAATTATCGGGAAAGTAAAGAAATCATTAGGACTTAGATCGGAACTATATAGAGGATGGTCCAATAATTCCACGTGCTCAGCCGTTAAATACTGCCTTATTTTTTGGGCTGTGTGCGAGCTTGCATTGTCTTGGTGGAGGATGATTCTTCTTTTGGGGTTGATTTTTCGAAGCACGGTGGTGACTTCTGGCAAACAGATGGTGGTATACCAATCCGCAGTAACAGTTCTTTGCTCATTAAGAGGAATTGTTGCAATATGACAATATACACAAACATAAATATAAAGATGTCCGACTCACTTTATATCCTTACCCTAATATGTGGTTCAGAACTGACGCCCAGATAGCAAATACAAGTGAAGCTGCTAACAAGGATAACGGGAATTATGGGCAAAATGAGAAATCTAGAAATAAGAGGAAGATTGAGTGTAACATCTGTAGAGAGCTGAGATACTAATTTTGCTAAACCGTTCGATCCCTATAGCTACCCTTAGCCCATGGCATTCTTTTAAATAAACTTTTTCATTGTGGATTCCATTCATCAGCTTTAGCACTCATTCAAAGTTATCTTGATTAAAGGAAGCAATATGTTACTTTCAATGGCTTCAAGTATGCAACTAAATCGGGAGTGGCACAGGGTTCAAGTCTTGGTCCTTTGTTGTTTATCTCATTTATTGATGATATTGTGCAATATTTGAGTTGTGATAAACTCCTCTTTGAGGATGATTAAAAATTATTCAGGATTATTGAGCCTGAGGCTGATTGTATTGCACTTCAGCGGGATATTGATGCTTTGTAGCTTGGTTTCCAAATTTAATTATAAGCTTGGGGATGTCCATATAAATCGTTATAACTCAATTAAGGATTTGGTTGTAGTTTTTGACCATAAACTTAATTTTTCACTCCGCATAGGACAAAAGGTGAGTGAAGTTTTTTTGCTTCTTTTTCCTGTTTGTGTTTTAGATGAAATCAACTGGTTTTTGCATGTTTTCTGATTTTTTTTAGTTTGATTTATCTTAGGATTGTCCTGCAAATGGTTTCCTCTACAACAATACGAAATATAAGTTTGCTGAAAAGGGTATGAAAATGTGATGTTTTCAGAAGAAGATTAAAGGAAAACAGCAAAATGATCAGCTATGATCTAGAACAAAGTGGAAAGAATAAGAAAAACCATGCTGGATGAGAATAGACATCTACCTCCATACCGGCAAGATAAAGTAGAAGAGAGGCAAATTAAGTAAGTTTAAGCCTAGCTAAAACATTTCTTAAATAAAGTAGTTTAAACTTAATAAATCCAAAACGGTAAGGACCTACTCATTCTCCTTATTGAAGCGTGCGATTACATTGTAATTCAGACAGCACTGTTGGGAAATTTTTACCATTATTTTCACTGACAGCTAGGATCCTCTATTTTTCACTAATGAGTGCAGCAATTATCGAGAAAACAAAAATTGTAGCACTGTTACTCTGCAGTCTTCGTTAAAACGCTTCGTTAAAATAAAACGAGTTCGAAGCTAGAGCATTTTAAGAGAGGCGCAATATGCTGGTACACCAAATTTAAACGTAAGTGCTTAAAAAAGAATTAATATACAGTAACTTCATGAAAAAAGTATTTTTAATCTCCTTCAGATTTTAGGATTCTGTAAAATGCTGAAATGGCACAGTACAGCTCCATGCTTATTGGGCTATGTCTCGATGAATAACAACGAATGAAAGCAGAACAAAAGTATCGTCCATCAGAGGTGAAAAGTCAATTGAAATAAGACGCAGGTGCCATCTATTGCCAGAATCGGTCACTGTAGATGTACCTCAGTTATTCTGCCTATACAGGGTTATCCAAATTAAGTGTCCACCATTAGTAACTTTGTTATTAGTGAAAATACAAAGTTGTTTGAATTAGCAAACTAGTAGCATTTTCAACGCTGGTAAAAATGAGAAATAAAAAAAACAATTGAGAGTCGTTATTTTGATTTTTTTCAGTAAAATAACATGTTTTTAAATGGAAACCCCTGTATATTATATTTTTTTCTGTTAAAGCATCAAATTTTAAACAAAAAAGCTTACAATAACTTTTCTCCTAGGTTACAAATTGTTGAAGTTATGGCCTCCAATCTGAAACAATTAAATTGCATCGACAAACTTTATTTTCAACATCAACTTATAATCTTACAAAATACAATAACAATTTTTTTTTAAGAAGATGCTCGAAAACACCACCTTGTTCTTCAATACATTTTTGGGCACGTTTTTCAACTGCTCGAACTGTCTTAAGTATGGTCCTACCATCTATCTGGGTTATCTTTTCCCTAACTGCAGTCTTTAACGCGTCAAGGTTATCGTACCTTCGCTTGTAAATTTGGTTCTTTAAGTAACCCCACAAGAAGTAATCAAATGGGTTTAGATCTGGTGATCTGGGAGGCCACTGTATTGGGCCATTTGTTCCTATCCACTGATCATTAAAAGTAGTACTTAGAAAATGATAAGTACCTCTGGAAATGTGGGCAGGTGCGCCATCTTGCTGACAATGCAGATGATGTCTACTTATAAGATCCAATTCGTCTAAGAAATTAGTCAGAATTTCTGACATAAATTCCACATATCTTTCACCAGTTAGGGTTCCCTCATAAAAGAACGGGCCAACAATTTTTGAACCAATTATACCGCACCAAACGTTGAAACTGAAACGGACTTGTGGGCCTCTTGGATGTACTAACAAAAGATTTTCTCTTGACCAATAATGGTGTTTTTTTCTATTAAACATTCCAGAATTTGAAAAATTTGATTCATCTGTCCATAAAAGGTAACGAAAGTTATTTACATTTTGGCGACAGAAGCTAAGATACCAATGGCAAAAAACAAGTCTTCTCTCTGGATCCCCTGCCAAAAGCGTTTGAACTGGTCGGTACTTATACGGAATAAATTTGTATTTTTTTAAAATCCTTTGAACAGTACCATAACTGAAATTAGAGTCCTTGAGAATATCTGCTATTGAATTCTCACGATAAGCTTCAAAATATCCAATAACTGCAATTTCCGTGGCCTCGCTTATTATGAATTCTTTTTTTGCCCTTGTTTTAGCAAAAACATTTTCGTTGCCCCTAAATTTTCGATAAAGTCTCAGAAAATATCGTTCATACGGTTGAATGCGAGCGGGATATAATTCACTGTAGTATTCTCTTGCTCTCAAGGAGGATTTTCTGCACACTAAATAGCATTCTAACATATCACACTTTTCTTCATGGGAGAACATTTTTCTTTAAATTAATGACACAATAAAGCTTATAAACAAGTATTTACACTAATGTTTGACATTATTTGATTTTATCATTGTTTTCCAAAGCCTTCTAGTTGCGAGTATGTCCAGTTTAACAATTTGTCGCTTATCTTAATGCTGTCAAATCGCGAACGCCATGTTGTTTTCATAGCCGTCTTAATATTATAATACTGCAAATAATTAAAAATATTTATCGTTATTTTGACTTTATTTTTGACTTTAGCGGAAAAGTCATTATGAACTTTTTTGTTTAAAATTTGATGCTTTAACAGAAAAAAATATAATATACAGGGGTTTCCATTTAAAAAAATGTTATTTTACTGAAAAAAATCAAAATAACGACTCTCAATTGTTTTTTTTATTTCTCATTTTTACCAGCGTTAAAAATGCTACTAGTTTGCTAATTCAAACAACTTTGTATTTTCACTAATAACAAAGTTACTAATGGTGGACACTTAATTTGGATAACCCTTTATAGTAGCATAAATGGTCTAGTCACCATTGGAAACTAACTAGTTTTTGTCGAATCAACCGTATACAGTGCTGTTTCACGCTTATCATGGACCCTTCAGCATGGTCTAGGCCTATACGTAGGAAACCGCGCTGTTCACGATTGGCTCATTGGTCAGACGGATGAAAACATTACAGTTAGCGCTAATAATAATAACTCCGCTTCCGATAACCGAGATACCTTTACAGCTCCTACAGGTGGCTACTGTTCACATTCGCAAAGGTCGATTTTGATAATAGATGGGACTAGTGCGGTTCTATTTTAACCTTCATGGTATATACTACTATACTAAAAGCGTGCACTTACTAACCAGTAACATCATGAGGAAGGTTTTAAGAAACTACATGTCGAAGAGTTTATCTTCTATCATTGTATTCATTTACCCAGAAAACTGGAAGTTTCAACATGTCCGGCCCATCCCGAAGAGAAGGATCCAAGAAAACTATAGGAATATAGCCTTGCTAAGTCATGTGATGGGGCGGTGCATAGATTCGGAACTTGTGGACGATAGGCAGTATGGACTCCAGAGGAGGGGACAGGTGGTACGTCACGCAAATGTGGAGCAACTCAGCCAGTAGTATGGTGAGGCTCATGTCGTTGCCCTTAATCACGAAAGCGTTCAATCAGCTATGTCCTCTTATGCAAAATTAAATCCTATGGCTTCCCAGAGAAACTCTGCAGATGGGTGCCTGACTTTTTCTCTGACCGCAAGATATCCGTCGTAATTGACGATTTCTCCTCTTCATCCCACAACGTCAACGCGGGTGTTCCCCATGGATCTGTCTTGGCTCCAATCCACAGCTTTGCTAATGACAGCACTCTACATGCAGGAATTTACTGCGACAAGCCGATCTTTGCCGGTGACCTGGAAAAAAGAAAACTAGAAGCACTCCTCCATGAAGCCGGCGGGCGATGTGACTACCAGACAGGCTCGTCTGACTTCAGCCTTTCATCTTTTAACCATGAGAAGCTTCCTATATCCATGACTGACCGATACAACCGCTCCTTTGTCCGCATGGTATCTAGATCGTGGAACAATCTACCTGAGGAGACTTTACCAGTACTACTAGCCTTAGACAGTTCAAAAACCGGATTAACAAAGTGTCTCTGCTCTGATCAGCTTCGGTATAACAAAAATCATTCATCAAAAATTTTTAACTACAGTTAAGTAGTGTAAAATATTTCTGATATACCCCGTCAAATTTAATATCTAATTCGTTTTTCCTGGTCATAAAGCTTTCTTGTTTCACGTCGCAATAGAAACAAGATACAAATGAAGGTACAAAGTAAGGACTTAATTTCCTCGAACTGGGGAGATAACCTAGCAGGTTCCTTCAACATTGTGTATAAAATTGCATCAGCACTCGGTTGATTTTTAGAGGATTTTAAAAGCGGCGTAACGGCGTCATTACCGTACGGCAAAACAGATGTAACGCACATAACGACCGACGGGTCCCATAAAAGTTAAAACACCGCTGCTAGGAGAAAACTCTGCGTTCTCTCGCTGCTTGCTGGCCATTCGGCCAATTTGTATGATAATCGAAACTGACTCGGGCTGAATTGGAAAACTTTTTGGCAATAGCATATCTCAATTAGAAAGGCTACGGATTAAAAAGTACGGCTCTGAAGGGGCGATCCAAAAAGGTTCGATTTTCCGGCGCTTAAAGGTAAATACCTACGTATGTTTATTAGAATTCAAGAACTTTTTACATATCAATTTATCTTGCCATGAACAACAAGTGATAAAATGGCTGCGTGTATTGTTTGGCGATAAAGAAGCATTCAGTTTGAAAAATCCAAGGATATAGGTAGAGTGGCAAGCCTCTTATCTAGCGACCGTATAATTTCATCATTAAGATTTAAAAGAACAGAGGTTGTATTATGCAATCCCCTAAAACCCGACTGGTGCTTAGGGAGAATGTTTTGATCTACTGAATACTGATTTAGTTGTACATTAACTAATTTGGATGGAATGCATAGTAAACTAATAGGTCTCTAATGAGCAAACTCAGTTGGAGCAGGGATCTTAGGTAAAAGGCATACTTCAGCCTTTCTCCAAAGTCGAGTAAGATATCCTTTTTCTAAGAAATAGTTTATAATGTGTGTCAATATATTCAATAACAAAGCATGAGCATGCACATGCCGTCATGACCACATGCAAGTGATCGTATCTTCGATATATGCTCCACTACAACACTTTGGTCAACAAAGCTGAATGTGAAGCTGGAATCACTCATTTTGCTGGAGTAATATCTGGTAGTCAGAGCATTAGATTCATTATTTTTAGTATATGCAGATATGAAGGCCCTGTTTATTTCATTAGGATCGCTTAAGGATGGCGGAAGTGAAAAGTAAGAGAAATTATTCATATTCATGTTTTCCAAAATTGCCTATTATTTCTCTAAGAATGCAAATAGTTAGGATATGCACGTTTTTCTGTTCTCATTGCCATCAATGCAAAGTTACTCATCTCTTCGTAGTGCCTAAGATGTTCTTCGGTTCTCTTCAACTTGTAAGTGTGTAATGACCTGTCCGTCACCTTGAAAATCAGTTTAAGATTATCTATAAACCAGGGAGCTGGCGGCCTGCTAACTCTGACGGTAATTTTAGGAGCATGAATGTCGAACAATAATGTACAATACTATGTACAATATAGATGTGATGCCAAGAAATGGAGCGTAAGTCCATCATGAACAGATCATGATCTAAGTTTTTATAATCAAGGTATGTGACAAACTCTCGACGAGACCTTTGTCGATACAGGGACAATTCACACAATACAAGTCTGTGATCACTAACAGCATCAGCGCTTAAAGTATACAGGGTAAGTTCAGACAGTAATTGACGTTATTCTGGGACTGCCGCTACTGGACTCCTGTATAAAACAGGAGGCCATATCGGCATACCTAGGGATGCGGGATGAGGCAACATGTCTTCAGAAAGGACAACATATAAATAATCCGTCGGGCGCAACTAATAGATATACTTCTTTTACGGCATATTCAGTGATGATTTCCTCAAAAAGCAAATATCACTGATTCTATACGCATGTAGACCAATACATTCAATCATCCAGATGCGATTTTGCTATTCAACCAAATTTCTTTGTTCCACATCTTCTCAGAGATGAAAACTACAGACTACTCGGCTTCGCAAAACATATGCAACCAACAATACGTGTCGTTGAGCTATTCCTCCGTAGAAAGACGCTCACAACCATCCTAGTGAGCAAACGTGGAATGACTGTTTGCACCCTAACAACTACCTAGTCTGCAAGATGACATTTTATAGGTTCTCTTGAAGTTTTATAAGTTTTTTACATAATACCCACGCTGGTGGCTGGTCATTCCAAGATCGTAGATGTGGCGGAGAGTAACCTTCCGATATCTTTGTTAAATGTGGAAAGAGCCAAGGACGTCAATAGCAACAAACAAAGCGTTTTCATTACACCGGAGGCTGATTCAAACGTGAACGAAGTTTAGATTGGAATTGACACAATGCTAAAGGGTTTTTATTCGTAAGTATTTAATCGAGCGGGAACTAGATTTCTTAATTATATCATTTATTCGTAAATTGCAGGTGGTCAATGTCCTCCTGTGGTATCTCATTCCAGGCAACCACCAACTCCTCTCGAAGTGCTTCTAGAGTCTGAGGAGAACGTTGCAAATTGAGCAATCTCCTACCCATCATATCCCACACGTGCTCAATTGGGGATAAGTCAGGAGATCTTGGTGGCCATGGTAACAATGTGACATCATTATGTTGAAAGAAGTCTATAGTGACTCTTGCAACATGTGGTCGGGCATTATCTTGTTGGAAAGTTGGATCTGCCAGGGTGTCAAGATAGGGTAAAAAATGGGGTTCTAGAACTTCGTGGATATAACGCTGCGCGTTCATGTTACCTCTGATGAAGATTAAAGGTGACCTGGAACCATAAGCTATAGCACCCCAAACCATAACTCCAACAGTGTGATGAACATGTCTTTCAACAAAAAACGGTGGATTCCTCCTTTCACCACGTCGCCTTCTAACCCTGGCACGACCATCGTGCATGCCTAAACAAAATCGAGACTCGTCACTAAAGACAATACTGTTCCATTCCTGATCCCAGAGTGACCGTTGTCTGCACCACTCAAGGCGATTACGTCGGTGTTCTCGAGTTAAAGGGAAGACCCAGTTTGGCCGGTATAAAAACAAGCCAAAGCTTCTCATTCGTCGGTAAATACTTCGCAAGCCAATAGGTCTTCCGTGTTCTGCAAACCATTCGTTTGCAATGGACCTGGTAGTGGGGAAACGGTCCCTTAAGGCCAATAATCTTAGGCGGCGATCTTCACGGTCTGTTGTTATACGGCGGCGTCCAGTGCCCCTTGCTCTTTGCGTACGGCCTTCTCGAAGCCATGCCTGACAACACCTAACCACAGTGTCTACACTTCTTTGCACTCTAACTGCAATTGCCCGAAAAGAAGGTCCAGCTTCCCGAAGTCCCACTCTACGGCCCCTATCAAACTCACTAAGTTGACGAAATCGTACAGGTCTCCGTACTCTAGGCATCGTAACCGATCGTAAAGGATGTCAAGAACCAAAATCCGCCAACGTTGATTCTTTACTGCGACTGAAATATTCATTTTTAGAGCGTTAGTGAATTTAAAAAAACAGTATAAAAACCGGAATGTCCAACTGATAAGCCTGAAAATTTTTTCACTTGTTAGTTACAGTAAGATAAATACATTCACCAACTTTAATTAAAATAAAACCATTTAAACTGGGTGTTTGGATTTACATGTCACTTAGTATATATACGTTACATGGTAGTTAAACAGTTGTGAATCCATAAAAAACATCGAAAGAATTGCAAAGACAAATTGAATGGCAGAGTAACCTTCAGAAGGTTTTTCTATTGAGTTAGCCGATACACGATAAAAAACATAAATTAAGCCTGCATGACTCTTTTAGTAATATAATATGAATGTCATAAAATACCATATAACATTTTCTGAATGAGACCTGAAAATAACAATTAAAAAAGAATAGTCTAATTATGAGACAATGCCCACGACACACATTATTTAAATTGGCATTACCCACCACGATAAACCACAAGGAAGTGCATCTCCCGGCCTCCATATTTTAATAGGATATTTTATGGTGTCGCCATAATCCTCACTTTTTACACGAGCTAAGCGCCCAGCTGTCTGACCTACCCTCATCTGGCCACGAGCTTTGTGTTTGTAGAGAACATTCTATTGTGGCACCCCATTGTGCAAGTGCTATAAAGCATGCACACTGGCTCTTTGATACACAGATACGGCCATGATGCTGCCTTGGGTGGTCGATGTCTCTGTAAACAACGCTTGTTTACCTGAGATTTAGGGATTTAGGAGATATTTTATGTGGTTGAGAGATAATAGGAGGAATTTGAATGTGCGATGCATTGTGCATCATATATGCGGTTGTTAGAATAAACTGGAACTGAAACGGTTGTTGCAGGAATACAGGAACGAAATTTAATTTAAGGCGGCTCCGACGCAGTGAGTTTCAAGCCATTTACAAGGGTTCAGCTGCTTCAAAACTGACACTCCATTTTTCAATATTTTTGAATGAAATTCATACAGTATGTTGAGAAGATAATTGCCCAGGGTGCTATAGGAGCACTTTTTGAAATTTTGTTTTTGCACATGTTTTATGATGGGTTGAAGTGCGCACTTTTTTTGTTCAACTTCGCGATTTTTTTAAAAAGAACCTAGTGAAAAAAATGAAAAAGTGGCTCTGTAGCGCCCTGTGGGGTTTTGTTTTCAGCACTCCGTGAAGATTTCATCCAAAAATATCAAAAGATAAAGCGTCAATTTCGAAGCGCGCAAACCTCTACAAATTGTATTTTGGACGAATTTTGTCTACTGTTTCGTGCTGCCAACCCAAGCGTTGCGGCGCAATGTGCGGACTAAGAAAGGACGTATTCAGATAATTTTAATTTGGTGGCGTTATTTCATATAATATCGCGTAATAAGTCGTGCTGCAAATAGGTACTCATAATCGCGATCGCTAATACTCCTCGATTTTAAAGCCGTTTTACTTCCCATGTCATTGGCGAGGAAGTATTGTAATCGCGAAACATTTCTTAAATGAGATGTTATGTTTTTTTAAGTCATATGACATCTACATCACGAAATACTGTATCACTCATCAACTTGGAAATAACCGCTCGGATATTTATGAAATTTCGGCATGGGGTTACTAGTATGTCAAAGCTTTGTAGTTTTAGTCCAGTGGCAACGGTGCTATAGGCAAGAAAGGAAAAGTAACAATTGCTGAAACTCCGTTTTTGACGTTACAGGGGTTCCTTATCATTGACAGAAAAAAAACGTACTGCTTAAAAAGTGGTGGTTGGAGGAAGGTGATTCTAAATGTTGCATCTTTGATATCAGTGAAACACGTTCTATTATTAAGAAGCTTCTGATCCCAGTGATTACAGGAAATTTAGGTAATAAAAATCCGACGAATAATGAGCTCGCGACTTGAAAAAATCGGTACCTGCTCTACAGGTTTGACAGCAAGAGCCAACAGATCTGCAACTACCGACAGTAGGGAAGAATAAATGCGGATATCACTCCAGTCAAGTATAGGGGAATTTTGCGTGGAACTTTAAAATTATCGATATGTCAAGGAAATATGTTTTTGAGAACGATAATTTGGTAGATTTTATACCTGCATTTTCATTTGAATTTCATGACCCGTGAAATGTACCCATTTCGCCGTTACCTTCAATTTGTGTTCTGCAGTTTGTGATGTTTTTCTGGATATAAGCAGGACATAATTGCCTAAGGTGCTATCAGAGCTTTTTACAAAATTTTGTCTTTGCGCAAGAATTATGGTGGGTTGTAATGCTTACTATTTGTGCTCAACTTCTGCATATTTTAAAAAGATCCTAGTGGATAAAATCTAAAAAGTGGATCGATAGCACCCTGTGGACTTTGTTTTTAGCACGCTGCAAGAGTTTCATTTGGAAATAATCAGAAATTAAGCGTAAGCTGTAAAGTGCAAAACGGTTTTTGGGCGAAATTCGTCTACTGTTTCGTCCTGCCAGTTCAAGCGACGCGACGGTGCGTTCGGACTAAGAAAAAATGTATTCAAATAATTTGATATATTTCCTAAAAAAAATTCAAGAACTCAAATTAAAATTCGTTTATTCATGTCAGTAAACACAATTATGTTTACCAGGGTCATGTGGTACATGGTAACAATTGAATGAAGGTCATAAAAATATCTTATGCCGTCAAAATAAGGGGAAACAGTTAGGTAGTTTTTGCAAAGCAATAAACAAGTAGGCTTATACCTGGATTAAGTACATTTCTTGTCATGTAATAGGTAGATGGAGGCAATGCTGACAGAAATGGATGTGTGCGATCAATAAACAAACCACAAGATTGAACTGCGGTGTCCAATGATTTTTGTATTGCCTTTTGTATGGCCTTACTAGAAAACTCTGTTAGGTATATGATGGAGTTGACTAGAACTTTACAGTTTGTTGTCTGCCTTCTTCTACAAACTTCACCACATCGAAACGCTGTCAACCTCATCCTCCGATGAATTCGCGACAAAGTACAGTCCTGTGATTTGGTGACTTGTTCTGCAAAATCTCGTCGTCACTTTTTTTAAGTTTCCCTAAAAATTGTTGCTTAGCAACCTCCAAATCAATGTAGTTAATGTCAGGGTTTTGATTGAATTCACCATAAAACTATTCATTTTCTTTGGAATTGCTATACGTATTGTTAGTTATTTTTATACCTGCTTCTTTTGGTCTGAGTTTCTTTTCAAGATTCCTGCGTTTGAGTCTTTGTTCCATCTTAGCGATAAGCGAGGTTGGACTAAGCTTAGAACGCAAATATATTTAGACCACATGTACAGGCCGCTGGGTATTGTGGCTCACTACAGCTGCAGCACATCTTCCACGGTATGACCTCTTCTTGCAATAATTTATTCGCTTACCCCAATGTATTTTACGATTATAGAGTTGACCTGCTCATCATGAATTAAATTCACTGCATTCGTAATTAAAATGGTCGCATATGACCCTTCATTGACCATTATCAGCCTTGATAAAAAAAGGCAGTCAAGAACAATCACACCAGCAACAATTCAAAAATACAATATCGACGAACAGTAACAAGGGGAGAAAAATACTAAATGATCACTTGCTGAGTACCAAAATAAGAAACGATTTACAGGGTGGATCGCTAATCGAAATCCGATTCTGTTATTATAAAAATTTACCTTGGGATGCACCCGCAGTCGACGACCGTCTAGGAACAGTCCACCCTCGTTTCCTTTTCAGCAGATGGTGCTCGTGATTGTAGGAGTCCCGTTAACGTATGCCCTAAAAGCTTTGGCACAAAAATCGTTGAATTTAATTTTAACAAATACAGAATAATATCAAGTTGCCTTTGGAAACAAACGTTTGTTTACTTTCTCTACTGTCAGTTGACATTTATTTTGAAATCTGGGGTAAAATTTCTGGAAAATAGTCCCAGTTTGGTTTCGTTGCCAAGAAAATAGCTACCTGTAAAATCGAAAAACAGTCGCTAAGGCTATATATCGAAAATCATCAAGTTGGCGACAAATCTACAAACTAGCAACCCTGTACCACACTTTGCGCCAGGTACCGTTTAAGTGATCACTAGCTGCCACTTAACCAAGGTCACTTTAATTTAGGAATAATCGTCACTTTTCGTTGGTGCAACCGAAAATGTATCCTTAAGGATTGCTTAACGTTAGGCAACGAATAAGGTACCGTAAAGTCGGTTGTGCAATCGGACATTATTCCATCCGAAGATTAGGTACAGAGCATAAAGGAATAAGAACGAATTTCTGCTGTATAGTCACAACCTTTATAATTGCCCAAATCCATTAGCTCAACCATCATCCCCTCCTTTATTTCGGTCCTTTAACAGTATATTTCCCGTATCAATCGAAGATCGCAGATTACCTATTGTTGAGAAATACCATATCGGACATGGTAAGCCTGCCCTACACGCATAGTGGCCCAATTCCCACGAAGATTGGAAAAGGAACCTGGTTGTCAGTCATAGCTTCCTGTGTTCCCCGCAGCCCGAGACTGCTCGTAAATCACGTGATTGTGCGATATCTCTTGGCGTTTCGCGATGCTTCAGATACAATGCTCTAAAGACGACGCTCTACGGGGATGCAGGCACTAATTGCCACCCCCGCGGAGAGAAATAAACAGTGGCGTAGCCAAAACGGTACTTTTAACAAATGTTAGAGTATTCGAGAGGACTGTATAGCGGCTGGTTCAAGAATGAAATGTCGTTGTCGCTTACCTTTGCTCCGGTATTCTGTCTAATTCTGGTTCGTATTCCTGGCGAAGCGGTGATGCAGGAGCGTAAAGATTGCGGGTGCTGTATGCGTTTGCTGCGTAGACACGTGGTTTCACTGTATGCGGTTGCCGGTATATACACCTTGGGAAAAAACATTACTATACATTATGATGAGGAAGAGAGATGGAAATATACAAAAGTATGTAGGTGCGTGAAAGACACTCGATTGTAGGATCATATCTGGCAGCGTCGGAGTGTGACGGACAATGGGGTAAAGTAGAAGAGTGATAAAAGAGAGAGATGGCAGAACGGGCGCTGGCGCCTACCGCTTAGACGGATGCGCTCAACAAATGCGATTTGTTTCTCCCATTCGCAGAGTTGCCGATACCAATATGTCATATTTCTAAGAAATCTAAGTCTACCCAAATTTCGGGAAAAATAGCTGCGGATTCCACATAAGAGTATTCCAAAAATGAAAAAAGTTCAAACTATTAAAATTGTATTAATGTTTCATGGTTCAAATCATATTTTTCATGTTTGTGTATTGTTGTATAAATGATTTTGCAATCCCTATTCTTGTTGCCAGTAGAGATACAACAGTATTGAGAGAAATCATGGACCGCTAGATAGGGCTACAACTACCATATGACTATCAAATAGTAGTGATAAACAGGGTTTGTTTATAGCACAGTTGCCTGGTGTGGCGAATTTGCGCCATAGGGGCGATTTGACAACTTTGAAGGACAACTATAACGGGTACTATGGTGCCCGGTATTCGGGAATCTGGCAATACCTGATGATTCCTAACGTTTATTACGCCAGATTGTTAGCTGACCTGCGCAGTACAACATGACAATCAACGTGACTGAGCACCTGGTAACCCTGGTTTAAGGTGTTATATTTAAAGAGCTTGGGGCAGTTAGGTATCTAGGTCACATTTTTTAATGTATTTCGAGAAATCCGTAATGTTGAGTAAATACTAGATCACGTTTCTTGCTTAGTTTGCTGAAAATTCTACAATAGACGTACATTTTGAGAAACAGAGATTTGGTGACGACAAAATCGTAAAAATATAACGCATTTTCGTAAAATAATTTCTTTGTTGAAAATAC
This sequence comes from Acanthoscelides obtectus, assembly GCA_963669975.1. Lineage (NCBI taxonomy): Eukaryota > Metazoa > Arthropoda > Insecta > Coleoptera > Chrysomelidae > Acanthoscelides > Acanthoscelides obtectus. Next base: position 72,361,578 of record CAVLJG010000009.1, read on the forward strand.
TGTGGCTTGATGACCCATTGAACGAGGATAGTGTCCCGCTCCGCTTTGAATATTCGAAACACTATACTCCAGCATTAAAATTGTTAGAAATATTTAAAAAAAACTATTTTAGAAAGTAAATTTAAACACCCTGTATTTCGGAAGCCACGCATTTTTCGACCCATGTTTATATAGAGTTTATGCATTAATTTTAAAAGTTCTATCGAATCCTAAAGTTATGCAACAATAAACTGAAACACCCTGTATAATACTATGCAATTTAGTCCAGCAGGGTACACCACTGTTTCCAACCCTCCTTTCATAATGACACCCGGCTCAATGCCTTTGTTTTAGTTTAGTGGTGAATAGCGGAAAAGTCTTTGCTTTTGTTTTTGGAAAAGCGCGAAAACAGCTTCAATGGATCTATAGTAATTTATAATAGATAGAGGAGAGTTATTTTTCAATATAAACCCTACCGACTCAGACACTCCTTTTTAATTCAGCTGTGAGGATTGCAGCATATTGTCGGTTTTTCTTTGACAGAGGAAAGCTTTTATAGTATCGCCCTATCGGCTTTTCATGCCCGAAGTGTGAGATTCTCCGGAAACAAGACATCGTCTATAATGGCATCTGCAGATCTGAAACTCATAATAATGGGCTGACCTGCCAGAAAACATCTAGCTAATTAGTCTCGTTATTTTATTTTTCTAAAAATCACCCTCTATACGCTCGCTGTTACACTAAAATACACTAATATACAATATCAAAGTCATCACTAATTACAGTAACATCAACATAATGTAAACAAAGAACGTTCTAGATTGATTTTGTGACATAAATTGGATATCTGATCCTAAAGGTAGCCTGGATAAAGGTCCAAATATGTCGACGAGTTTCATAGAATGAAACGTAATGAACGGTATCAATAAATTACAGCAAATATTTGAGAATTTATAGTATCAATATCAATACTGCAGACGAAATTGATAGCGGCATACATGTCAGGTTTAAACCAAAAAGTACGGCAGCTCACACATTAGCATCGTAAATCACGGCATTGGAAATAAATAATGTATTATATTAAGTAGGAAATATGACTGGCATATTATTGACAGTACGCGAAAAAGCTCTAGTTAGGTGTTGAATCAAGTATACATTATCTGAAGTCACTTGAAACACTGTGAAATACCGGGTGCGTTTTATATATCTATATTTAACACGCTCTGTTGCTGCAAAAATCGCCAAATTTCGCAGCAAATATCCCCCGTATAAGATCAAAGGCAGTTTCACCGGTCCACGTGGAGTAAAGCACGCCTATGCGTGGACATAGCCAATGAGAAAGCCTGTATTTCAGAGCTACGAACAAGTGTAGGTGGCTACTGAAAATTGAAACAGTTTAGCAAGTGCCGTGTAGCGGTGAATAAACGTGTTTTCTTTAGTCTGTCCGTGTTTTTTCATAGATTTTATTAGTTTGTGTGTTTTTGACTTTTGCATACTCAATTTACTTGTTGATTTAATTGTTGTGTTGATTGTTCTTGTGTGTCCTAAATATGGCTCTTTGGAGACCTTGGGAAAATGCTCCAAACCACGAGGAGATGGTTGATGAACAGGTGCAGGCAGAATTCTTTCATAAAGATTTAGAGGAACAGACCCAAAGAGTAATCCTAAATATGTATGATTGTCTGAAAAACGAAAATCCAGATTCCTCGCAAAATCAAATTTTAAACAGAATTTGTAACCTGACAAAAATCAGTCGGTCTACCATTTATCGGGTTATAAAAAGGGGAGATGTAGTCAACCATTCCTTCCACAGAAAGCGCATAGGGCAAAAATTAAAAAGAATAGACGTGGGTTTTCAGGAAGATATTCGTCGTATAATATACGGATTTTATAAATAAAATTTGGTGCCCACGTTGGAAATGATACGGGATAAATTAAAAGATTATCCTGAAGATTTTTATAATTACAAATGCTTAGACTCACTGCACTGTATTGTAAAACTGTGTGGTTTTCAATACAAAAAATTAGATAAAAGAATGGTGATTATGGAGTCGTCTCGAATCGTTGAATTGCGCCAAGAATTTTTGCACAAAGTTAAAATCTATAGAGAGCAGAAAAGAAATCTGATTTACCTGGATGAAACGTGGTATGATACCCATGATGTTGTGCAGTACGGCTGGGTTGACGACAGCAACAAGTGCATTTTAAATGCACCATGCAACCGTGGAAAACGAATCATTATTCTCCATGCTGGCAGTGAAAATGGATTTATACCTAATGCCTTGCTGTTATCTGCCATAAATATCAAAGAATCATGTGCCGACTATCATGAGGACATGACCTCCGACTTATTTGAAAAGTGGATAGTGCAGCAGTTAATACCAAACATTTCCCCAAATTCAGTGATTATTATGGACAATGCGCCATACCCTTCCCGACAGAAAAACAAAATTCCGAATACAGGCACAAAAAAACAAGACATTATTGATTTTATGAAGGATAAGGGAATGGAAATACCACAAAAATCAACCAAAGCCATATTATTGGATCTTATTAAAAGACAAAAATTTGAAAAAGAGTATGTTGTTGACAATCTGCTTCAGCAAAATGGCCATGAAGTATTACGTCTACCTCCCTATTACTGCATTTTTAACCCGATTGAGTTGGTCTGGGCTGCTTTAAAAAAAAGTAAGAAAACATAATCAGACCCCTCAATTAAGTGAATCACTATTGGCCACAATAAGAGATGCAGTATCTCATATTGCTGCCACAGACCTATGGAAGCAGTGTTCTAGGCATATTATTGAAAAAGAAAATGAATATTGTGTTTTGCCTCCTGTAAATCCCGTTGTAATTCCTCTACAAGATGACTCTAGCGACAGCTCCGAAGGCGAGGATGATATATAAATACCTATAATGTAACTCTTTATATACCTTTTTATATACCAACCTGCTATGTAAATATTTGCCTATGTCAAACGCTGGAATTCTGTAATTTTTCCATTTCTTAACTTTCAGTCAACATAAATTAAACTCCCAATATAAGTATTATTTATCCCAAATCAAAAAAATAAGAAGATAGTAAAATCCATTTATTGTGATATAAAAACATTATTATCATCGTTCTAAATAAATGACCGCACGCCTATGATACGTCATGAAATTACAAAGGACGCGCCGACCAAAGATTTTTATGCTATTTCAAGTGACTTCAGATAAAGTATACCTGCAGTGAGTTATACTAAGTGACATATAAATCCGAACACCCAGTTTAAATGGTTTTATTTTAATAAAAGTTGGTGAATGTATTTATCTTACTGTAAATAACAAGTGAAAAAATTTTCAGCCTTATCAGTTGGACATTCCGGTTTTTATACTGCTTTTTTTTAATTCACTAACGCTCTAAAAATGAATATTTCAGCCGCAGTAAAGAATCAACGTTGGCGGATTTTGGTTCTTGACATCGTTTACGATCGGTTACGATGCCTAGAGTACGGAGACCTGTACGATTTCGCCAACTTAGTGAGTTTGATAGGGGCCGTATAGTGGGACTTCGGGAAGCTGGACCTTCTTTTCGGGCAATTGCAGTTAGAGTGCAAAGAAGTGTAGACACTGTGGTTAGGTGTTGTCAGGCATGGCTTCGAGAAGGCCGTACGCAAAGAGCAAGGGGCACTGGACGCCGCCGTAGAACAACAGACCGTGAAGATCGCCGCCTAAGATTATTGGCCTTAAGGGACCGTTTCTCCACTACCAGGTCCATTGCAAATGAATGGTTTGCAGAACACGCAAGACCTATTGGCATGCGAGGTGTTTACCGACGAATGAGAAGTTTTGGCTTGTTTTCATACCGGCCACACTGGGTCCTCCCTTTAACTCGAGAACACCGACGTAATCGCCTTGAGTGGTGCAGACAACGGTCACTCTGGGATCAGGAATGGAACAGTATTGTCTTTAGTGACGAGTCTCGATTTTGTTTAGGCATGCACGATGGTCGGGCCAGGGTTAGAAGGCGACGTGGTGAAAGGAGGAATCCACAGTTTTTTGTTGAAAGACATGTTCATCACACTGTTGGAGTCATGGTTTGGGGTGCTATAGCTTATGGTTCCAGGTCACCTTTAATCTTCATCAGAGGTAACATGAACGCGCAGCGTTATATCCACGAAGTTCTAGAATCCCATCTTTTACCCTATCTTGACACCCTGGCAGATCCAACTTTCCAACAAGATAATGCCCGACCACATGTTGCAAGAGTCACAATAGACTTCTTTCAACATAATGATGTCACATTGTTAACATGGCCACCAAGCTCTCCCGACTTATCCCCAATTGAGCACGTGTGGGATATGGTGGGTAGGAGATTGCTCAATTTGCAACGTCCTCCTCAGACTCTAGAAGCACTTCGAGAGGAGTTGGTGGCTGCCTGGTATGAGATACCACAGCAGGACATTGACCACCTGATCAGAAGCATGCTTAGGCGCGTTGGAGAATACGTAGCACGTCAGGGTGCATCCACACATTATTAAAGGTCAAAGGGCTTTAAAGCAGTGCAATCATTTCGAAATTTTTATCATTTACTTATTATGCTTCATTAAGTACTTATACAAAATTTTATACTTAGTATATTTTTGATAGTGGACGTACAGGTTATGCCGCTATAAATTAAACACCTCTTAACAACTTTGTATGAGCTTTTAGAAAAAAAGGTGAAGAATCTAGTTTTTCAGGCTGTGTATTTTATACAGGAAAGTCACTGGCCTCGAGTACTGCTCACATATTTGAGATGCTGCCACCCCGACTACATTATCAATACTCGATTCTGTTCCGAAGAGGACTGTGCGACTGATCGATGAATCTTTTTTAATAAACCTTTCACACCGATTAGCCGTCGACGGTCTGACTCTCTTTTATCGCTATATCGACGGGCTTTGCTCCTCATAGTTCTCCTCTATGATGCTGCATCTAGACCTGGTCTGTACGACCGCTCCTTTGTTCCTAGGTTGTTGAGATTGTGACACAACCTGGCTTTCACCAGTTCTACTGACCTTAGGCAGTTCAAAAATCGGATATTTATTTATTTATTTATTTACCAACGAGCGACTGCCCAATTAAATTACAGCATAACCTTACTTTGACTTATATATTTAACACTTAAAACAATCGCAAACACTTTGCAATCCTTATCATTTCTAAATTGAAACCAATTTAATTAAAATTTAAATATATGAGGAAATCAAATATTAAATATTACAGACAGGAATCTAATTGAATTTTGAATGTTGTCTGACTTCTGAAAAAAATCCAATTTATTAGAATACTCATTTGTTTACCTTGAAGATCTAGTCAGGAAGGAATTACTAGCATAATTAGTACGAAATGATCTCGCATGGAATGGTTGATTCAGTCTTGTTTGACGAGAAAGCACATGGAGATTAATATTTTTCAAAAGTTCTGGAGCAAAACTAAGAGAGTGCAAAATATTATAAACTAATGACAGGTCCTTCTGATTCCGTCTTACCTGAAGGGTTGAGATATTGAGAGAGCTTTCAATGACGGAATAGATAATATCTTCAACCATAATGCTTTGTTTGAATAAAATGAATCTTAAGAATTTATGTTGCACTCTCTCAATTGCCTGAATATGAACATATGAATTGAACTCTGTGGACTGTTTTGAAAGAAATCCAAACAGTTGGCTTATAACACTACTTTGCATATTTGCGGATAAAAATTCACACAATAGGCTCTCAAATATCATTCCAATGCAACTCAGTTTACTGATAGGTCTATAATTTTTTACTTGTGAAGGATCTCCAGATTTCAGTATTGGAGTAATGAAGCTTGTTTTCCAACATTCCGGAAAAGTTCCACTTTTCAACGAAAGATTAAAAGTATAAAATAGAGGTCTAGAAATCAGAAAGCTACAATGTCTAATCAACAACAAAGGTACACCGTCAGGTCCAGGTCCTTTACTAGCGTCTAATTTGGACACTTTTTCATAGATGGCTGAGATTGGAATTTCATAGATAAACAAATTGATGACCCTATAAGAAAGATTACTATTCTGAACAGTACTATTCTCTACACTGTAAGTTTTACAGGAGTGATCTGCAAACAAATTGGTAATTTGTAAACCAGAAGAACTACTGACATTATTATAATGTACTTCTGAAGATATGTAATGATAATCCTTACGGCTATTAACAAATTTCCAAAAATTTTTCACGCTTAGGATAGCGTATTTAAGCTCCTTGTGGAAGCTGCCGTGCTCCAGTATTTAGACTCCTGCGGTAAAAAAGCATAATGTGCGCATCAAAAAATTGACAAAGCTGGTGGTAAAGGCGGAGTTTGCTGCTTTTCGAAAGTGTCAGCAAAAAACTGATGATAGATTCGTGATTTTTGAAAATCACCAATAATGTGACATTGGGACTATGTATCTTATTTAGAACTATTTTCTTCTTTCAGCCAATTCCTGGGACGGTATTTTTGTTTTCCAAAAACCAAAGCATTTCCAAGTCGCTCAGAAAATATGATGTACTTGTACTGTACTTGTTTTCGATGTGCTTTTGAAAATCGCTTATCGGCTTCAAAACGGCAACTAAGTCATGATTGTCTGGTCGCTTAGTAGTTGGTGTTTTGCTTATGGCTCTCTGGATTCTTATTTATATCTAAGGTGTTACTCACCGATAATGTGGTAGTTTTTGAATAATTAAATTCCAATTACCTAGTGGCATACCGGTTTATTAGCGTTAATTTAATCAGATAAATATTGAAAGCTTGGGGAAAGATTTGAGGACGATGATCCCTTTGAATTATCGGAGTTTCCTTTTGCAAAACTGGACTGTCTAAAAAAACAGTATATGCAAAACTGTGATGAAATGCTGCAAGCATTTCTGCCAGTGACTTCTAGATCGCAAGTGCTTATACTTATAAGGCTAACAAAAAATACATATAATATTAACGAAACACTGATGCTTAATATAAAATAATTGATCTTCTAGCTAACCGTCCCCCAGTTAATGTACTTGGTATAGAGATACTTATATGAATTGATATTATTTTTCTTATACCTTGTGTTTCTTTGGAAGTGGAATCTACTCATTTATAGTGGTAGGTCACGTTTTTTATGCTGTCTTTCTGCGGCTGCTGATTGAATTTTTGTGGTGGTCTGTAGTGGTACCTACTTAAATAATGCTACTATTATATTTTAATCTTATTTCCATACCTTCTCGAAAAATAACAATGCAGCCGAGTTCAAATTACGTGGCCACATTAAGTTAAAGTTTAAAAAAAATGTTGTTTTGGACAATATAAACTGATTACTTTTCTACCTAACTTTTTTATCAGGCCTTGGATGGCTCATAACAATGATGTCCTGTCAAATTACATAATACATCTACAGCGCTCGTTAAAATTTCCAGTGATATAGTGAAATTTATAGACGATGGCATGATAACGCTACTAGTCATGCTAGACTTCAGCAAGGCATTTGACATGGTAAATCACAGCGTTTTGTGTGACAAACTGCACCATTATGGTTTAACCGGAAATGCCATGCTGTGGTTTAGTAATTACTTGTTTGATAGATCTCAATGTGTAAAATTGCGTGGTAAAGTGTCTACTTTACGAGCTTTGAAGTCTGTTGTTCCACAAGGCAGCGTTTTAGGCCCTATTTTATTTACTTTTTACATCTCAGATCTGGTAAAACATATATCATCTGACTGGAATGTATGTTTGTATGCGGATGATGTACAAGTTTACAGACCATGTCAACCAACCGATGTAAATTCTTTAATATTAGAACTTAATAAAAATTTAGATATAATTGAACAGTACGCAAAAAATCATTGTTTGAAGCTCAATCCTTTGAAAACCAAAGTATGTTGTGTTGGTTCTAGACTAGCGATTCTGAAGTGTAAACAAGTAATAAGCACGAACATATTTTTAGAAGGAATTAACATTGAGTTTGTTGAAGAAACAAAAAATTGGGAATAGTACATGATAAGAATTTAAGTTTTGAAAGTCACATTATAAATAAGCTCAGAATATGTTATTATAAATACAAATCGCTATGGAGATATAAGTATATATTAACAAGTGGTATCAAACTAAAACTGGTTAATGCATTAATCCTCACACATTTAGATTATTGTAGTACTGTATTTTATCTCTGAGGAAATGCAACAGAAAATTCAAGTTTTACAAAACCATTGTATGAGGTTTTGTTTCAATGAGATAAACAGACGCGAACACATTACTGGGTATTATGTAAGGGAAAATCTTTTAAAGTTCAAATAACGCTCGTTACTTCTCTATGCTGTTCTACTATTTAGGGTTTTAAAATATAAATCTCCGAAATATCTTTTTGACACATTAGAGAAAAGATCTTCACTCCATCAACTGTTCCTCCGTAATGAATATTGATATAATATACCAGTCCACACTACCTCAAAATTTAAGAAATGTTTCTATATGATTACCCAATTTTCTTTAAATTAACGTCCATTCACAGCTTCAAAAGAGAATTCAAAAGAATGCTATTACAGTTACAATTTAATGAATCTACAAGTGGCTGAATAAATCTCATTATTAATCTTATTATATTTTAAAGTTTTGTTAGCATCATTACAGTCAACTACATATCCTTTATGTAATGTATATGATATATCCTAGTAAGATATAGTAATTAAATTAAAATTACCTTTAGCTATTCAGACGGGGGTGGAGTATTATTTTTTTGTGTTAAATTGTTTGCTCATGTTTTGATTCTATTATGTATTAATACTCCAATAAACATTACAATTATTATTATATGTGAAAAAAAAATCGAGATTGCTCAAAAAACTGGCTATTTCTGTACAATGTCAAACTTTTTGTTATGAAACTTATAGGGTGATTATTTTAACAAAATCAAAAGTCTTGTCCGGGATCTTTTAATTTTCTTACCAGCTTTAAATTAATCCTAATCACTTCCAATATTGTGTATAATCTTCGCTTCACTTTCACCTTTATCTGAAATATTGAATTTTATAGTTTTGGCATATATTTACAAACATTATCCTGTATTTTCGTAAAAAAAGAATTTAGAAATTTTTTGTTTACAGATATGAAGAGTACTTGCTCATTAACCCGGGGAACGCGGTATGCGTATGTTCTGCAAAAAACCATTTTCTACTTTCTAAAATAGTCTAATAAGCAAATTTCCACAAAATAACTGTAGGCATCTGGTTTTATTGGTGCAAGTTGTTCAAGGGGGATTTTAAACATAGGCCCATGAAAAGGGTGCACCAATTTTTGTCGGAAAACTTTTTATTGGACAACAAAGAATGGGAAAACGTGTTTTTTGGCATTCAATTGAAAGTTTTGACAGGAACGGAAAACTTTTCATATAAGATTTTTAGGTATTGAGAGACCACACGTAAAAAGACCCGACTAATAGCAAAAATGTTATAGCCGGAAAACGAGGCTAAATGCGAGGTTTGGCACTTGTTGGTAATGCGACGATAATTTCACCCGGCTACTTGAATTTTTTCAAATCCGTGGGATTCATACTTATTAATAACAACAACAAAATTGTATTATATTGGTCAAGTAGTTTTTTGAGAATTTCTAATTGTTCATCCCAAAACACCTGCCAGCCATCACTACTAGTTTATTAAGCAATATACACGGGTTTACCTTGCCGGTATGAATCAGAGGGTTGGAATTAAGATGGGCTATGGTTTAATGCAAGGCTTAATAACTGAGCTGTCACCTGGCGGATTACAAGTCTCTTTGCGGGGTGACCAATTACTTCCCTTAAAGTGGGCCGAAATCATAGTGTCTCAGCCAGCCATTCGTCTCATCACCCGAGAATACGTTGGTAACATTGGAAAAAGCACCGTTGCCTCAAGCCAAACCTTTTGCGATACGACATAATTCGCTGAGCTTTTTGAAAACGTATCACATCCGACGTGAAGAACGAGATCTTCGTTTAGTAAACGCTCCGTCACTTCTGATCGAGATCAACTATCGACGTTCGCTTGTTCTATCCTTTCTCATGAATTTTCCTTCGTTAAACTTCCAATCTCGTATCTGGTCAAACAGTTGGTGTTGATTCAAGGGGCAGTTTCCATCTACGCAGCCATTCTACGGTCTCGTTAGCTCGAACTTGGGACCTTTAGGTATACAGTTGCTGGGAAGGCCGACAGAATATGGAATTAGATGTAGAAACGCACGATTAGCTCAGGAATCGTAGGCCCCAAGAAGCATATAAGAATTATCATTATGTGAAGTATGTATATACAGGGTGTTTTAGTTTATTGTTGCATAACTTTAAGCTTCGATGGAACTTTTAAAATTAATCCATAAAGTCTATATAAACATGGGTCGAAAAATGCGTGGCTTCCGAAATACAGGGTGTTTAAATTTACTTTCTAAAATAGTTTTTTTTTTTAAATATTTCGAACAATATTTGATGTATAACAGTGAAAATTGGTATACAAGGGTTTTTTGGTACGACGAAACGAACCATGGGCATAGTTTTACTGTAGCCGCTCGAGGGCGCTCTCTACTGTACCTGTAGTGTATTAAAATGACCGAAAATGTTTTCTTATTGCAATTTTTTGCTTTTTGAATAAAAAAACTGTTTCTTCGCACTTTTCAACATAACAAAGCTCTCTTGTGAATTTTCGTTATAGTTAGCCGTTTTTGAGATATTTCGATTTTTAAGGTTTGATGCATTTTTAATTATTTATGATAAAATAACGTTAAAAAGTCAGTATCTTGATAATTATTAGAAGTAGGCTGTGCCTGCAAATAATTTTCAAATTGAAAGCAGAATAAGGTTAAACGTCAACTAGTTGACAGTTTTGTTGTCTGTTGAAACCTGAAACGTTTTTTTGCAATTGTGAATGCACGAAAAAATATTATTTTCCCATAAATAATTAAAAATGCATCAAACCTTAAAAATCGATATATCTCAAAAACGGCTAACTATACTAAGTGACATATATAAATCCGAACACTCAGTTTAAATGGTTTTATTTTAATAAAAGTTGGTGAATGTATTTATCTTACTGTAAATAACAAGTGAAAAAATGTTCATCAGTCGGACATTCCGGTTTTTATACTGCTTTTTTTTAATTCTCTAACGCTCTAAAAATGAATATTTCAGCCGCAGTAAAGAATCAACGTTGGCGGATTTTGGTTCTTGACATCCTTTACGATCGGTTACGATGCCTAGAGTACGGAGACCTGTACGATTTCGTCAACTTAGTGAGTTTGATAGGGGCCGTATAGTGGGACTTCGGGAAGCTGGACTTTCTTTTCGGGTAATTGAAGTTAGAGTGCAAAGAAGTGTAGACACTGTGGTTGGGTGTTGTCAGGCATGGCTTCGAGAATGCCGTACGCAAAGAGCAAGGGGCACTGGACGCCGCCGTAGAACAACAGACCGTGAAGATCGCCGCCTAAGATTATTGGCCTTAAGGGACCGTTTCTCCACTACCAGGTCCATTGCAAATGAATGGTTTGCAGAACACGGAAGACCTATTGGCATGCGACGTGTTTACCGACGAATGAGAAGTTTTGGCTTGTTTTCATACCGGCCACACTGGGTCCTCCCTTTAACTCAAGAACACCGACGTAATCGCCTTGAGTGGTGCAGACAACGGTCACTCTGGGATCAGGAATGGAACAGTATTGTCTTTAGTGATGGGTCTCGATTTTGTGTAGGCATGCACGATGGTCGTGCCAGGGTTAGAAGGCGACGTGGTGAAAGGAGGAATCCACTATTTTATTGTCTACCAGGTAACAGTTCATAAGCCTTTTTTTCCTCGATGCTACATAGTGTTTTGTGACAACATCCTTGAAGGTCCTGTATCATGTCAAGATCTCGTCAACATTACAACTTTGAGATGTGAAAAGCTCAGACCACCTGGGGTACACGTACAGCGTCCAAAGCTACAAACGAGCACGACGTTATCTGTTGTTTTTGTCCCGAAAAAGCCAAACGTCCTCCGAGAATGTGCAAAAACTCACCTAGAACTTTTTTCGCATCATACCGGTTGACTATTATGCAATCTTCGACTAATCCTTCTGCGATTGTGACCCAATTAGGTTAAGTATCCTTGAAGGGAGGATCTAACATTCTCCAAACCAATAAACCATAGGTTTTTTACTTTACGGTTTTTTCTTACGCTTTTTTTATTGGATTCTAAATGTCCCGATGTTCTGCTTCACCATATATGGATATATGAATATGGAAATTATACTAAGTGACATATAAATCCGAACACCCAGTTTAAATGGTTTTATTTTAATAAAATTTTGTATAAGTACTTAATGAAGCATAATAAGTAAATGATAAAAATTTCAAAATGATTGCACTGCTTTAAAGCCCTTTGACCTTTAATAATGTGTGGGTACACCCTGACGTGCTACGCATTCTCCAACGCGCCTAGGCATGCTTCTGATCAGGAGGTCAATGTCCTCCTGTGGTATCTCATTCCAGGCAACCACCAACTCCTCTCGAAGTGCTTCTAGAGTCTGAGGAGGACGTTGCAAATTGAGCAATCTCCTACCCATCATATCCCACACGTGTTCAATTGGGGATAAGTCGGGAGATCTTGGTGGCCATGGTAACAATGTGACATCATTATGTTGAAAGAAGTCTAATGTGACTCTTGAAACATGTGGTCGGGCATTATCTTGTTGGAAAGTTGGATCTGCCAGGGTGTCAAGATAGGGTAAAAGATGGGGTTCTAGAACTTCGTGGATATAACGCTGCGCGTTCATGTTACCTCTGATGAAGATTGAAGGTGACCTGGAACCATAAGCTATAGCACCCCAAACCATAACTCCAACAGTGTGACGAACATGTCTTTCAACAAAAAACTGTGGATTCCTCCTTTCACCACGTCGCCTTCTAACCCTGGCACGACCATCGTGCATGCCTAAACAAAATCGAGACTCGTCACTAAAGACAATACTGTTCCATTCCTGATCCCAGAGTGACCGTTGTCTGCACCACTCAAGGCATTTACGTCGGTGTTCTCGAGTTAAAGGGAGGACCCAGTGTGGCCGGTATGAAAACAAGCCAAAACTTCTCATTCGTCGGTAAACACTTCGCATGCCAATAGGTCTTCCGTGTTCTGCAAACCATTCATTTGCAATGGACCTGGTAGTGGAGAAACGGTCCCTCAAGGCCAATAATCTTAGGCGGCGATCTTCACGGTCTGTTGTTCTACGGCGGCGTCCAGTGCCCCTTGCTCTTGGCGTACGGCCTTCTCGAAGCCATGCCTGACAACACCTAACCACAGTGTCTACACTTCTTTGCACTCTAACTGCAATTGCCCGAAAAGAAAGTCCAGCTTCCCGAAGTCCCACTATACGGCCGCTATCAAACTCACTAAGTTGACGAAATCGTACAGGTCTCCGTACTCTAGGCATCCGTAACCGATCGTAAAGGATCTCAAAAACCAAAATCCGCCAACGTTGACTCTTTACTGCGGCTGAAATATTCATTTTTAGAGCGTTAGTGAATTAAAAAAAAGCAGTATAAAAACCGGAATGTCCAACTGATAAGGCTGAACATTTTTTCACTTGTTATTTACAGTAAGATAAATACATTCTCCAACTTTTATTAAAATAAAACCATTTTAAACTGGGTGTTCGGATTTATATGTCACTTAGTATAGTTCTCTAGTTCAGTCTTTAAGATTGTTACCTACGCATACCGTTCAGAAGCTTCTAGCCTGACTGGATTATTTGAGTCAAGAAGCGGATAATATCCGTCCTTCAGAGGTTTGTGTTTTTCTTCATAAAAGGGTTACCAACATCTCGATGTTTCTTTAGGCAATCTCTAGAAGTTTTGCACTTCGTGTAAAGGGAATTGTGAGTAGATGTTGGAGGTAATAAGTTTTTAAGACCGACGATATATTTTGGAAAGCAGATGAAATTTCCGTTTAAGTTTTGCGTAGTCTATAAGTCAGTAGTACACCTACGAGGTTGCCTTGCCTTATTTATCTAAAGCTTAAACGCTTATGGTCATTTTTGAAAAAGCACCCGGGTGACGGAAATATCTCAATTTCAAAAGTTCCTTGTGGACTTATGGACCTTATGCGACTCCTCAAAGTTGCTTAACATATTCCAGAGAATATCCAATTCACTTATTATACTGTTTCCACCAAACAGAGCGCCGACTTCGCACAGCTGTTTCATGCTTATTGACAATCATCAGCACGCTCTAGACTGGTCTGCAAGAAGGACAGCGAACGAAAGCAGTGTAGCAAACTATGTGTTCATATAGTTGACTACAACTATGAGACACTAGCATTTTCAAAGAAGATTTCTAATTATGCTGAGATGATAAACATAGCCGTGAGAGCTGATGCCAGGATATCGCATTTCATCTCGCATATTTTTATAATAAACTTCATGAATAATTTTAAGTTGAAAATAAGTTAAGTGAATTGATATAACATTTTAACTAAAAAGACAGGTTTGGAAGTGAATTTAACTTCAATTAAGATGCTTCTGCTTATAAGTTCGTAAAAATAGAAGTTCTCTGCCAATGTCGAAATCTAGATGAAAATTTACTAAAAGAATCGCTATAGCCTCAAGGTGCACAATAGGGTTATTTAGTGGACATATTGACTTGTTTTTGACAATTTATGTTGCAAACTTCAAATAAATATAATTTTTACTTATCAGTATGTCCAAAAAAGAACGTAGCTTTGAGGGCATATTTCAAAAATCAACCTTCATCCAAGGACAGAATTGCTAAAATTTGTCAAATAAACGTAAATTTTTCTTCGGTGGTATCCCACTTTAACAAAATGCTAGTTTGGTCGTTTCTCGGCATTCAAACTAGGAACATGGAAACCTAGACATTTCGAAAAAATTTGGTGACTTCTCAAGCCTGTATCACAGAAAATATGATTTATCAGAAACAAGTTTATGCATATGCAATGAAGCTTTTTTCCTGACAAAACATTTTTTTAAACTATGGATAGCACTGTATCATCCCCTTGATGGAATGCTGGCAACAATCGCTCACGTGTGTTTATTTTCAATTCGGCAAAATGCAACAAACAAAAAGAGGGAATTGGAATTCGTCGGACCATGACGACATCAAAAGCAGTCGATGGAAGATTGCATCTGCCCCTTTCTATGTGGCTATGTACGCTTTACAATGCGGTCGTCTGTAGGTGTGTATGGAGGGCTCCTTTGTTATTCCGGATAATACGGGGAATGCTTGCAGAGGGTACATTCGTTTCTCTGACACAAATGCGGATAATTACTTTCTGATCGACTGTTCCGAAAATGGAATGGAATTGGCTTTCTCACTCTATGAAGTGTTGCTATTGCCCTGGGTCACGTTTATAGACTTTTTCTGTGAGTGACATTTGAGAAATGCTCCCTCTTTGGATTCTGGACAAGCAATAATGCTTTCTTGAGGAACGCTCAATTTGCATAATTTTCAAGATTTTCACAACAAAACACTGAGAGTTCCGCAGATTTCTGAAAATGTAAAAATTTTGAAAATTGGAAAATTCTGAGTTTTCAAAATTTTGAAATCTGATATTTTATAATTTTTTTAATATTATAGTACTTTTAAAAATGTCGAAAATCGTGCGAATTCCAAAAATTTCCCTATTTTTGAAACCCTATGGTGACAAATGTTACAGACTACTGCGAAAAGCAAATCCTCCCTAGAAAATTTCTCAATTGAGCATTTTTTACTTAAAATACAAGGAGAGATCATTTTTCAAACAACACTCAATCCTCATAGAATGTTTTTGGGTTTTCAGTGTCAACTAAGACTGTAGCTTATTTCATTTTCATATTCATTATATCACAAGACTGTACGATTGGTGATACATATTTGACAGGGTCAGATAATAAATACCATATAAATACCATTAAATAAATGACTTCAATGGTTCTCCATTAAAAATAACAAGTATTCAGTTCCATCGATATTGAAACGAGAGAATCGTATACTTAATGTGGAGCACACAGATTTTCAGGGTAACTGTTGTGTTCAGAAGCCAGGGTTTTTTTAATAGGGTCTCAGACGTTCATTATAACATTATAAAAAGTAGAAAGCAGAATAGGAAGAAGAGTAGAAAAAACAATTGGCATAAAAGTTGTCAGATAAGTAACGCCACCACTACAAGAGTGTGCGAGGTCTGTGAATTAAATGATGAGACTGACTTTTTTAATTTTTCTGTCCAAATACAAATATTTTTTGTTGTCACCCTCAAAATAACTTCCTTAGTAGAGAGTATGAATTTTGTTAATTGTCAAGCACATTGTGCCTAAATCCTAATGGTTACCTTAACTGCACCATATGTTTCAAATAGGGCAATATATTTTAGTCTGTTTGGATCGTTTATGTCCACAATTTGTCGATTCGCTTAAGATTTTTTTTTGTAAAACGTTGCAATTCCAAATACTGTATATCCACCCACCCCTATGAATTCCTTTTATGGAGTTGGAGATATTTCGGCGGTATCGCCTACTAAATTTCTGGGACTGCGTACGAGTATAGATGGGCATCTCAATTGGAAAATTCATTCACGATTCTGCGTAGTTTATATCATACCTAGGTAGCGAACCAATTGCACTATGCAGTCTGTTTCTGCGTATACAGGGTGTCCGCAAAGTTGGGGTTTTCCTTTACACGACGTGTAGATCTTGAAAACATAAGCAATTTTACTTAGTACCATATACACCAATGTCTTAAGGGAACCGAGATAAAGGGCTCTGCAACATCAAGAATATCTGAATACCGTCCTGTAGCCGCGACCCGCGACATCCCCGAGTGGTACAAGGTCTCAACCCGATGGCAGAACTGGATCGGGGTCAGTTTGTCAGGTCAGTATGCACCCTTCAACCGACGGTTATGGTCACGCATGTAGAGGTAATCGCGTAGACGAGAATCCCTCAGCAAGCACTAGAGACGTGGCTAGAGAAGTGCAAGTATCAAAAACTAAAGTGTGGCAAACGCTGCGTGAAGAGGGGCTGTATCCGTTTCACGTCCAATGTGTACAAGCCCTTCAACCTGACG
The DNA here is from genome assembly GCA_963669975.1 of Acanthoscelides obtectus. Classification (NCBI taxonomy): domain Eukaryota; kingdom Metazoa; phylum Arthropoda; class Insecta; order Coleoptera; family Chrysomelidae; genus Acanthoscelides; species Acanthoscelides obtectus. The sequence continues at coordinate 72,378,607 of CAVLJG010000009.1, forward strand.
ATTTTCCAGCAAGAGTGCGGTTTTGTGAGTGGTTGTTGCATCAACATGACAATAATCCGGACTTTTTGAAGTACATATTGGTGACAGACGAATCTACGTTCACGCGTAATGGGGTGAATAACTTTCGCAACACTCATGTTTGGTCAGTAGAAAATCCGCACGCTGTCCGTCGGGCACATTTTCAACAAACATTTTCGGTGAATATTTGGGCTGGCTCATTGGACCATTTATTCTCCCAAATCGATTGGACGGGATGCAATACCTACACTTTTTCTGCAACATTTTGCCTTCCTTGTTAGAAGATGTGCCATTAAGTGTAAGACAATCAATGTGGTTTCTGCGTCTGCTCGGTAGCGCTTCAGCAGATTTCATTTTCTGTTGGAGCGGTATGATTTCAGGCAGAGACGTACTTAGCCCTTCTCGTCAACTGGAGAGTGAGTACTTTTTCCTTTATTTTTTTTTTTACTTGGTCGCCCTCGTTTCACTACACATTACCTTTGTTATTTCAAGGGTAGTTGTTTCTGAAAAGGAAAACCCCAACTTTGCGGACACCCTGTATTAAGGAAGTCCCTTCCAGCAGTTCAAAATTAAATTACCTAAACATTCTCACCTTGACGCGTATCCACATCTTCGAGACCGGAAAATAGTTATTTCTGAACAGAGACAAATTTCCGTGCATAAGGTCACACACAAGAAACAATTGCAGACCACCGTGCAACAAATTGCAGCTTGTGAAAATATACATTTAGTAGCAGAAATAAAAAATGCGAAAACGCTTACTGTGCCTAAAAAGAAATTAAAATTATTTTCACTAAACATAATTGTTGCTACTCGCTTAACTAGTTTTTGCAAAAATTGTACATGCTGTATCTCTGCAGGTCACAGATATTTTGTCGATTGAGTGTATTTTATTTGTAATGCACCTCATCGTTTTAAAAATTTTGGCACATAACATACAGGGTGTAAACGTTATGGTAGTCATTATTGTAATGGGTAATAGGGGGGAGGTCAAAACAAGTCAAAAAGTGCATATGACCCATGGTCCAAAAGTCCAATAGATTTTTGTTTAAATTGCTTTATAGTTTACAACATTAAGTGCTTTGTATCGACCACAATCACCACAATCTTACTAATTTTTATAATCTAATCTCAGAAGTTTTTAATTTGGGTAATTAACAAATAAACGGCATTAAGTTTTTCTAAGTCAAGCCAAAATTTGTAGTCAGTAAGTAAGTAAGTTTCATCAAATTTAATATTTGAAACACACATGACAACGGCGCGTCGGTCTTTCATCACTCTTATCGAACCGTCAATCGATCGCAAACTGTAACAGTGGTTAGTATGTTGTTTTGTTTTTGTTCGCGTACGTCGTCGTGTTTATTTACAATGTTCTCGAATCAAGAGTTCGTCGACCAGATAGAAGGAAATTTGTGCAAGTGTACCAAAGACTTCGAGATACAGGAATGTGTTCAGCCCACTGATATTGGCACTCGTGAAAGACAGGTTACTGGTAAGTCCGTTTTTTTTAATTGTTTGCATTTTACGAGTACATTATCAAATAATGAAATAATACCTATAATAATAACAAACTCCATCTTTATTTACACTGTGTTTCGTCGTAACTTGCGTTTGGCATTGCGACGTTGTCAGATTTAATTTTACTTTAAAGTCGCTTTTCTCTAAAAAAAATGCCGACTTTCTGCTCATTGTAACCCCCTCTTTCACCCATCTAAATAATGACTATCATTACGTTTACACCCTGTATAATATGCTTCTATTGACTGAAATATTATTTATATTTTCACCTTCATTGTTAATTCGTATACAGGTTTATTTGATATCTGTTGTCGATGTTGTTTTGTGTATGTTTGAGTATCATTAACTCGTTCTATACCATCTTAATGGTCGCCGGAATAAAGCCCTTTGAATTTGAATTAAATGTGACCCTTAACTGCCCCTTGAACTAGAAAAACGTTCTACGATTCTCACCCTATTCCCCAAAATCAGGAATTCAACAAGCTCGTCAAAATACTAACGTCCCACAAGGCACGTACAACCTTTTAAGGGACAAGTTACGGCTCGATGTTTCTCATTAGGCTCCGATACAAACCGTAATTCTGGCCCTTTATGGGACGTATAAAAGCACCACGAAGTTAGGTGTGCAGAACAACCATCTGAGTTATTGTACCGAGAGTTAATGCCAGTCGTTACGGATTAAGAAGGGCGTTTCAGTACACACAGAATATTATCACAAGCATTATACAGCGTTTTCATTGTGAGCGATGCTACTCACCAGACGTTCACCAATCATGTTCGACTGAACAGTCTAATCATATTAAACGAAAATACCCCTGTTTTGCGAAATAATTGTAAAGTGTATTTTGCTATACTATAACTATCTAAAACTGCAATGACTCATCGATGTTCACGTGAGCATCACTTAACTACCAGTAGACGGCTGTTCATAAGCGGGGTATGAATGTTTAACATGGGTGAACTAGATTTGTCACATGCTTAATAAAGAGTGGTTTGAAATATATTGTAAGTCAAAAATTTGGGAATTACCTTTATTCATCGTCGCTTCCACTTACATCTGACAGTAATAAACTGTCGCTATCGCTTTCCTCGTTGAAATTGACTATAACTGGTTCTATGATGGTGTCGATGTGGTGGTCAAGCTGCCACATTTTTGTTTCTTCCTTCACAACATGACGGATAGCATTCTGCCAAGCTTCGGGCGTTACTAGCTGTATGGAAGTCTCAAGTAAGACATTAACGACTGGTAATTTGAAGGTTGTGTTATGGCGCGCAATATAACCCTTCACTTGAGCCCAGATGAGCTCTATTGGGTTCAGTTCACAGTGGTAGGGCGGTAACCGCAGCCTACAGTGACACCACATTGACGGGCCATCTCATCAGTCACGTAACTAATGTTCGCAGGTTTGTGCTGTTTAATTGTTTCATACAATTCCGCTTTCACACATGAATCGTCAAACGGGATTCCTTTTTCGCGCAACCATTGCTGCATGTCACTTTTTCGAGATCCCATAGTCGGTACACGTTCGGCTCGACGACTATGGTAGGAAGCATTATCCATGACGATCACAGAGTTGGGCTCAACTCGCTGAAGCACCGCTTGAAATCAGCTCTCGAAGCAGCTGGCATTCATTTCGTCATGGTAATCACCTCCTTTCTTAGAGACGAAAATCAAGTCACACTCTTCTAAAAAGCCACTATCGCTACCAATATGAGTTACGATCAATCTTTGACCTTTCCCTGACGGTCCACACAGTCCTGTTGACAAACCTTCAATGCTTGCTTGTCGGTTACTCATTACGTTTTTGTCTATCCAGGTTTTTTAACTGTGTGACCTGCATTTACCCATGTCTCGTCCAAATAATAGATTTTTCTGCTTTGTCGCCTATATTCAATCATTTCGCGTAAGTATTTTCGACGCCAGGCGACTATTTCAGGTCTCTCTATCAATACTGACTTCCGAGTACGCGTTTCGTAACGAAAATTAATTTCGTGCAGTGATTTCCTCATTACCTTTGGGGTATAATTTCATTTTCCTTGATCGCTGCATGTACAGCCTTGAGGGTTGGTATCTCATTCCTAAAGAAGAATGAATGTACGGTTCGCCTTAACGCCATTTTGCTATCGTCATCCAATTTAACGGCCTTGCGTCCCTTCAAATTAACCTTTGGATCAGTAGTAGCTCCAGTTTTCTTCTTTTCATGCACCACCCTGCGAATGGTCCACTCTGGAACGCCTGTCATACTTTCACAACGCGCGAGTGCATCTCCCTGCGACATAGTTCTGTTCAGATAATTGAACACGTTGAGCACGATTTCTTTCGCGTCCCTCTTCAGTGCTTTACGAAGCCGTCTACTTGTTCACTAGCTTTCAGTACTTCCACTCGTGCCATTTGTACTCTCCATGGTTAAGTATAACCAAAACAGTAACCACAGAAACCACAACAATAACAATCACACAACAATTCTTATAAAAACACACAATATGCGATCGCTCAACGAAACACGTTCCAATGCATTGCCGACGCCTATGAGTCTGCCGGTCGAGGCGCGTCTTTGATTTCATTGGTTCTATCGGCGGAGAACAATCAGCCATTATTTCCATCTCTGTCTGTGCTGTTGACCACCGCAAAGCCACAGAAACGACATATGTCGTACGCTATACGGCTGTACTGGAAGGAAGCCGGGATCGAGCTCTGATCACGTATTGATCACGCGTTTGAGTCATTACAGTTTTAAATAGTTGTAGTATATAAAATGCCCTTTGAACGAACCCTGTATATACTGCTCAATAAGCCAGTAGTGATGGCCCGAAAACATGTGTTTTGGGATTTGGAAATTCTCAAAAACTACTTGACCAATCTACTCTGATTTTGTTGTGGTTATTTAGAAGTATGAAGCCGACGGATTTGAAAAATTTCAAGCATCTGCAAACCTGCATTTTGACTAGGTTTATGGCTATAACTTTTTTGCTATTAGTCGGATCTTTTTATATGTGGTCTCACTTTGTAAATCTTATTTGAAGAGTTTTTCGTTCCTGCCGACACTTTTATTGGGTGCGTTTATTTGTGTATTTCTGTTGAAATGATATATGCCGCACTGAAACGCCTCTCTTAAATGTCAGTAGTTACGGATTAAAATTGCGACAGGAGATAATGATACCGGAATACAGATAAGAAGGGTCCGGCAAAGGGTGGGCTGCATTTGCGGCGGCGAAACGTCCAGAAAAAGAATCGTTTTCATTTCCTACCCCAGATCGGTCGAGAGATGCTCGACGCAAAATTAATTTTCAGGGTGACAACTTGAATGGGGATGGTTTGTATTAGTTTATCTTCATTGACCTTTTGGCGTAAGTGAATATAACCGTACGAGTAACATTAATGAAGAATGTGTGCTACGACTGATTTTTTGACATGCTTGTACCTGTACGTATGAAGGTAACGAAAGATTTTAACCCAGTGTTCGCCAATTTCAAGAAGTCTTAACTTGAAAATGTGCACAGGGATTGATGAAAATACAATAATCTTGTAAAAAATCAAATTTGAAAATTTAAAAAAAAAATGAAATTTGTTAAAAGCTGGATTTGAAAATTTGGAAAATAATTGGAAAGGAAAAAATAACTTGAATATTTGGAATTTTTTCTTAAATTAGAAGTTTTGAGAAAACATTGGACACTTTCATTATAGATTTATCGTCATATATAAAATATACCAAAAGTCGAAGCTCCTGATTATAATAATAATAATAATAATAATAATAATAATAATAATAATAATACGAGTAATATAAGTTTATTCACGTATAAAGTATTCCAGCTTTTTTAAAATAAATATGCATATATATGTATACGCAAATAAACTGAATTAATCCCACAGAAGAATTTAATTCTTGTGCGTGGGAAAACATTTTTCATAACAATTTTTGCTTAAACATAGTTAAATATATAGTAAGTGACATATAAATCCGAACACCCAGTTTAAATGGTTTTATTTTAATAAAATTTTAAGTACTTAATGAAGCATAATAAGTAAATGATAAAAATTTCAAAATGATTGCACTTCTTTAAAGCCCTTTGACCTTTAATAATGTGTGGATGCACCCTGATGTGCTACGCATTCTCCAACGCGCCTAGGCTCCTCTCGAAGTGCTTCTAGAGTCTGAGGAGGACGTTGCAAATTGAGCAATCTCCTACCCATCATATCCCACACGTGCTCAATTGGGGATAAGTCGGGAGATCTTGGTGGCCATGGTAACAATGTGACATCATTATGTTGAAAGAAGTCTATTGTGACTCTTGCAACATGTGGTCGGGCATTATCTTGTTGGAAAGTTGGATCTGCCAAGGTGTCAAGATAGGGTAAAAGATGGGGTTCTAGAACTTCGTGGATATAACGCTGCGCGTTCAAGTTACCTCTGATGAAGATTAAAGGTGACCTGGAACCATTAGCTATAGCACCCCAAACCATAACTCCAACAGTGTGATGAACATGTCTTTCAATAAAAAACTGTGGATTCCTCCTTTCAACACGTCGCCTTCTAACCCTGGCACGACCATCGTGCATGCCTAAACAAAATCGAGACTCGTCACTAAAGAGAATACTGTTCCATTCCTGATCCCAGAGTGACCGTTGTCTGCACCACTCAAGCTGATTACGTCGGTGTTCTCGAGTTAAAGGGAGGACCCAGTGTGGCCGGTATGAAAACAAGCCAAAACTTCTCATTCGTCGGTAAATACTTCGCATGCCAATAGGTCTTCCGTGTTCTGCAAACCATTTATTTGCAATGGACCTGGTAGTGGAGAAACGGTCCCTTAAGGCCAATAATCTTAGGCGGCGATCTTCATGGTCTGTTGTTCTACGGCGGCGTCCAGTGCCCCTAGCTCTTTGCGTACGGCCTTCTCGAAGCCATGCCTGACAACACCAAACCACAGTGTCTACACTTCTTTGCACTCTAACTGCAATTGCCCGAAAAGAAAGTCCAGCTTCCCGAAGTCCCACTATACGGCCACTATCAAACTCACTAAGTTGACGAAATCGTACAGGTCTCCGTACTCTAGGCATCGTAACCGATCGTAAAGGATGTCAAGAACCAAAATCCACCAACGTTGATTCTTTACTGCGGCTGAAAGATTCATTTTTAGAGCGTTAGTGAATTAAAAAAAAGCAGTATAAAAACCGGAATGTCCAACTGATAAGGCTGCAAATTTTTTCACTTGTTATTTACAGTAAGATAAATACGAGTACATTCACCAACTTTTATTAAAGTAAAACCATTTAAACTGGGTGTTCGGATTTATATGTCACTTAGTATAGTTAATACATAAATTTAAACACAACATAACCATAAACTTAAGTGTAATAATATCATATTCAAATACTGATTTATTTTTATTTAAGTGAGTTTTTCTATTTCATGACGATTATTATTTAACAAGAATTTTTTTATATAGATTTTGACTCTATTTTTATTTGAAATGGATTTTATGTGGCTTTGTAAAAAGTCATAAAATCTAGTGGAGAGGTAACTGAAGCATCTTTGACCTACATTTTTTGTTGTAAATGGTGTTCTTTTAATATACTCGACTTTACCTCATGTTTCATATATGAGTAGGTACTTTTGATGTCGTTTTGAGACTAGCTATTCAGAAAATAGATTACAGCTTAAAAAAAACACGCTCTAGTAGCAAATCGAACTAAAAAGTAGAATAATTTTCAAGTATAGAGGAGTTTGTGTTACCGCAACAGAAAGTCCACTACCATAAATTAAGGTCACGACCATGACAGTATTGATTGTATGGTCGTGACTCCTATGGTTGTGACTATTTTGCACCGTGGCTTGTCTACCTTAAATCTACTTGGTATTCATTGTTATTTAATTGATACGATTCACCTCTTTGCCTTTCTTTCTTTCTTTTTTCGCCTTCTGTATTCCTGGTATCTCAGCAACCAGATATCATCGATCTAGTGACCTAAAAGACTTCAACAAAGAGCAAGTACTCTACGAACTGCTCTGCCTTGACGGATGGAACAAGAACTTCTAGTTGCTGTCGTATTTAAAAAAAATGTCAGAGACGTAAACGTGGTGTAAACATTGGAAAGAATTGACAACGAGGAATTAGCGAATTTGAACTGAGGTGGGAACCAGTAAAAGCTATTTGAACTACGACTTCAAGTGACCAAGAAATTTAAAGAACAAGTGGTAAGTAAGTTTACTGCGTAACTCCCAAAAGTTAGCTTCGAACATGTTTACCAAAAAATTAAATGATCTTCATTCTCCCTCTGAAAGGAAAACTGCAGAAGTGCATGATCGTTTTGATGGCCAATCTCGCGTGTATGACAGTGTGGGCCTTCACCGTGAACAGTGCAAACCAGCCCAGCCCGCAGTACGGAAGGTTTGCCGACAGTGACGTACGACCACCAATCATGGCGCTTGTCCATCCCGAGCAGTACGTCACACGGATCGACACCCGACTGTAGGAGATATTTCTGAGTTTTAAGATTAAATCTATGTGAAATATGCCAAATATGTGCATAGAATACTGGGCTTGGAGGTGTATAAATATGGTATACCAACATTCAAAAATTGAGATATATCCTCTCCCACCCCCAACCTCTAACCTCCAATGTTTATCCACTACAAAAGAATTTCCAGAAGGGCTCGGGATCATCTACAACGTCAAAGAAAGAAGTTTGAGCGATTTTTTATGTTTTCTTTTGTTTTTGGCCTTTTTTTCCACCGCAACTAGACCGATTTCCAAAAACCTCACAGCTTTTACATTCCTGGAATAGTAGTAATACTGTGTAAAAGTTTCATCGAAATCCGTGCGGTGCTTTTCAAGTTACAGGCGGTTATAATATTAGCGGACAGACGGACAGACAGACAGAATGATGCAAATGAGTGATATGGTTTTTCGTGATGAACATGTCATATAACAACCAAAAAACATATTCTCATTTTCGGAAATTTCGCCATTATGCGTGGGAAGTAAAATAGCGAAATATTCGGAATCACGCGGATCCTTTATCCTTTCTATGGCCTGGCATCTCGGCAAACAGACGTCATAGACCTAGTGACCTAAAAGCTTCAAGCAGGAGCGAATGTCTTATGAACTGCTCTGCATTGGCGAATGGGAGAAGAAATTCTACAAGGTTACCATTTAAAAAGTGTCGGATGCACAGTGTGGTGTAAATATCCCTATATGTAAACAAATTCAAGAGGAATAAGCTAGTTTAAAGAGTTTCTTATTATTAGAAAGAGCTTTTAACTAGGAATTAGAAGAAATTCAAGAAACTACAAAGATTTGAAAGTGAAAATGCCAGAATCACGTGGATTGCTTTGCCTAATATCGATCAATTACCAAATTGCTTTGCTTTCGATCATATTGTACACCATAAAAATAACAACAGATGCGTATACCATTAGAAACCAACCCCATGCCGTACATTATTCATTAACAAAAAAATATGAGCGAAGGAAGTATGTACTTAGTCTTCACAACCCCACAACTACCCTCCTTTGTGCTGTTGTCCCCGACCTTGCTCAAACGATGGCGAGAACGTTAATATATCTATGAGCCCCGCGGGCCATGGCTATTATAAATAACCTTTTGAGAGTCGCTTCAGAGTAGTCGGCCAACACACATAGCCATAAAGGCGATCTTTATTCAAGCAAATATTTTCAGATCTACCATCAGCTGTGGGGCGTCGGAAGGATTAATGGGGTACAAAGTAATTCGTTTTGGAACTTAAAAAAATAACGTGTGATACCATAAAAGGTACCTCTTAGTTATATTCCTACTCTTATTTGTTCAATCTGTGGAATACTAGTACTTTGTTGAATCTGTTCCTGACAGCACAGCTGTCCAGACTCCCTTGGGTAACTCTGATCAGGATGCTGACGAACTGAAACACTAGCTGTTAACTGAAATAGGTAGAATTTGCTCTACGATCATACTTACTGGGAAGAGCTTAAAGCATTTTCACCATCCTTCCTTAGTATGATGTCTACCTTGGACGCGAGGATTGTTAGTTCGTCAATAATTAGAGGTATCTATCTTGAGATGACGAAGTACCACCTTCATGCAGTGAAAGTGCCTAAACTAGGCTTCAAAGGCAGGTGTAATGAATCGTGTGAGACTGCACGCCAGCAGAAGGTCAAGGTACATCAGACCTTTTTATAAAATACCACTCTTGAGAACAGATAAGAGTAGCCGCCTACTGCTAACATTGAACATTTAAGGAAGAACTACCCATCAAGACTTTTGTTACCAATTCTGTCGTAGACGTTCATCGCAATGCAATTGCTGTCAATACTATTCTCCACACTCTAAAGAAAAGTGAACCCTCAAACATTAGGCCATCAGCCATCAGGTAGATGTTTGAGTTGCTCGATGGTAAAGCTCTTGGTGTCGACGTGCTTCCATATGCCCATAGAGGTCGCTTATATTCAATCCCTTCAAAAAAATACTAAGACAGGCCCTAGCAACTTCAGGTTTATAGTTCTGCAGCAGTGCATTAATAACAAATTGAAAACTTTTGTTCTATCTCCCTTTCCTGAAAATTTCCGAAATCCCACGATAACTAAGGACCGCGATTGATCGGAGTTTTCTCCAGCTGTACCTTCAAGGTCATTTTAAGGTCAAGGCGATATCACATCAACAGCGGAAAATTTCACGTTCAAATACGGCCCCATTCTTGAGTTTTCACCTTGGGAGGTCAAAGTCAAGGTTATACCCACATAGGGTGATGTAACTTGATAACCAATAGTCATAAGGCAACTGCGCAGACATTATTTTCATGATTTACGCTCCCCTCGGATATCCAATAGTGACCTTGGATCTAACCTTGGCCATGACCGTCAAGGTAATTTGGAAGTCAACTCTTTTTTAATGGGGTACTTTTGAACGCAGAAATGGGCAAAAGTGAAATTTTATATTCGACCAGTTTTAAAACTTGACCTTTGAATTAACCATTAAGGTTAAACACAAGCTTACCTTAATTTCTTGATAATTTAGAAAACTGTGTAACCCCTAAATAAAGTGACTTCATTGTTCCTTCAGGATTGTTACCTGACTACAAAACTAGACTTAACCCTCACATGACCTTGAAGCTTATCATGGTTAAAGTCAAATCCAAGCTGACCATTGGGTATCCAATCGTGAAAATAATGTCACGGTAGTTTCACTATACGACTACTGAATTTCAAGTTATATTATCATAGCTGAATTTCATCTTGACCTTGACATAAGGTCAAATTGTAAGAACTTTTCACTTACGGGGTTAAATCCAGTCACTATTGGATAGCATGGGATAATTCCTACCAATCTAGGGGCTTAGTTTTTTCATATCATTTTTAGTTCACAAATTATCGTGGGGTTCAGGAACTCTTCAGTCACCACGTAGATTACGTTTCATGTGATGCCTTCTATAAAAACTTTAGAGATAAAACTAGTGATAGCAGATTCAACGAGGACGTCTGTGGTTACGATTTTGATAACTCATAGTATTTGATTGAAGATGGGGCTAAGTCTGTTTGCTCTCTATTTCCGTCAAACTTAATCTGTATAGAATACGATCATAGTACTCAAATATTACACATGCACACATTCTGGCTCAGCCTACGAGATCTGCCGGGTGGTACGTCCGCGTTCGACAGTCAAAGGCCGTCTACCACCTACGGACAATCACAACATCCATAGCCAAGAGAAAAATTTCTCTTGGAACGGGATTCGAACCCGCACAGCGCACAGCGACTGATCAGGAGACCGAAGAGTTCTACTACTGCGGCCACCGCTGCTGCCTCACGATGGTTGTGTTTGGCTGTTTAGATTCATTTAGTACGCACAAATCATCTGCGTATTGTGACACTGTTATTCAGAAACCAGAGGGTCCACCATGCAAAATAGAGTTATCAGGTTAATTGTGGATGTAAACAGAAGAACAAATTGTAGTGTAGCTGGGGGTATTAACACTTCTGGCTATTCACATCTTAGAGCTGCTGATCTACGCGAAAAATAATTTGGCACATTCACCAGAGTTGAATGATCACGACAGATATTTAACCTTGTTCTCCAAATTCCCTCACACAAATTGTCATCTACCAAAAACAGCACGAAGCTAATGTCTATAAAATCGTACAATAGATTATTGGACACGCTGGATCAGTTAAGAACAGGGTAAAGACCCCGCTAAAACAGAAGGCTTACTACCCTACGAATGAGTATTTTATGGATACAATATCTGCCTAACAATTATCGCTTTTCCGTGATTTTGATTTTATTTTGTTTTTAATTTTATGTACGTGTTCCTTATTTCATATTATTTGTTTAACTCTTTAATATCGTCTATTCTACAATTTCTACTGTAGTTTTCTATTTTCGGACATGTTCTATATCATGACTGATGGTCGACCGATCTAATAAATATTCTGATTCAATCCTGCGATTTTTTTACTAGCAGATCAGTAACATATCGGTCCCATAGTTTAGACCTTATCTTAACTTTAGAAGTTAAGATAGGGCTTGCATAAATCCATCAATATTTCCTACTATAGTAATATACTAAGTGACATATAAATCCGAACACCCAGTTTAAATGGTTTTATTTTAATAAAAGTTGGTGAATGTATTTATCTTACTGTAAATAACAAGTGAACAAATTTTCAGCCTTATAAGTTGGACATTCCGGTTTTTATACTGCTTTTTTTTAATTCACTAACGCTCTAAAAATGAATATTTCAGCCGCAATAAAGAATCAACGTTGGCGGATTTTGGTTCTTGACATCCTTTACGATCGGTTACGATGCCTAGAGTACGGAGACCTGTACGGTTTCGTCAACTTGGTGAGTTTGATAGGGGCCGTATAGTGGGACTTCGGGAAGCTGGACTTTCTTTTCGGGCAATTGCAGTTAGAGTGCAAAGAAGTGTAGACACTGTGGTTAGGTGTTGTCAGGCATGGCTTCGAGAAGGCCGTACGCAAAGAGCAAGGGGCACTGGACGCCGCCGTAGAACAACAGACCATGAAGATCGCCGCGTAAGATTATTGGCCTTAAGGGACCGTTTCTCCACTACCAGGTCCATTGCAAATGAATGGTTTGCAGAACACGGAAGACCTATTGGCATGCGAAGTGTTTACCGACGAATGAGAAGTTTTCGCTTGTTTTCATACCGGCTGCACTGGGTCCTCCCTTTAACTCGAGAACACCGACGTAATCGCCTTGAGTGGTGCAGGCATGTTCATCACACTGTTGGAGTTATGGTTTGGGGTGCTATAGCTTATGGTTCCAGGTCACCTTTAATCTTCATCAGAGGTAACATGAACGCGCAGCGTTATATCCACGAAGTTCTAGAACCCCATCTTTTACCCTATCTTGACACCTTGACAACCAACTTTCCAAAAAGATAATGCCCGACCACATGTTGCAAGAGTCACAATAGCCTTCTTTCAACATTTCACATTGTTACCATGGCCACCAAGATCTCCCGACTTATCCCCAATTGAGCACGTGTGGGATATGATGGGTAGGAGATTGCTCAATTTGCAACGGTCTCCTCAGACTCTAGAAGCACTTCGAGAGGAGTTGGTGGTTGCCTGGAATGAGATACCACAGGAGGATATTGACCACCTGATCAGAAGCATGCCTGGGCGCGTTGGAGAATGCGTAGCACATCAGGGGGCATCCACACATTATTAAAGGTCAAAGGGCTTTAAAGCAGTGCAATCATTTTGAAATTTTTATCATTTACTTATTATACTTCATTAAGCACTTATACAAAATTTTATTAAAATAAAACCATTTAAACTGGGTGTTCGGATTTATATGTCACTTAGTATATTACTTTTCCGTGATTTTGATTTTATTTTGTTTTTCATTTTATGTATGTGTTCCTTATTTTATATTATTTCTTTTACTCTTTAATATCGACTATTCTACAATTTCTAGTGTAGTTTTCTATTTTCTGACATGTTCCATATCATGGCTGATGGTCTACCGATCTATTAAATAGTCTGATTCTAGCTTGCGATTTTTTTACCAGCAGATCAGCAAAATATAGACTCCAGAGCTAAAACCTTACTTTAATTTTAGAAGTTAAGATAGGCTTTGCATAAATCCATCAATAGTTCCTACTCTAGTAATATGTACCATCAGATAATCAGCCCCTTCGCAAAAAAATATTGTTCCAGCCCTGCGTTTCGCTATCGTAGATTAAAAGATTACAACGGCCGAACGACTTCCTGGATACACAAAAGGTTTATGGACTGAAAAAATCCTCATCAATGGATAAAGCCAGTCGTTTACTATTGTGTCTGAGAGTGTATTGTACTACAAAGGTTTCTTGGTAAAATCGGACTTTCAAGTGGGTTTTTTTAGCCAACACCTGTCCGAGCTATTTTTTCGATAGATGATAGGTTGCAACGGTTGGATGCACAACTCATTTATTATAGTTGGAGAATGATAAATTTTCATACCTGACACTTCACCTATGGCCACGTCCCTACCTAGGATGGTATGTAGACAGGGGTTGCTTTTCATGTTTTGACACCCACCTGGAGAGCGTATTGTGCCAATGTATATTGTGCAAGACTACATCACTGTAAGTCAACGTGAAAAGTAAAATGTGAAACATCTTATTAAGAGATTTATTGGTTGGAGTATCCAAAATGTTTCGTAGGAAATATTTCATTACAGACGATACTTTGAAATATGTGTGTAAAATCGTTCCTCTGGATCTCTGCCCCTTGCTGTTTTTGAAATACAGCAGACGCTCGATAAAGTAAACACGGGATAATGAAAACTTGCGCTAATGTAAACACAAACTTCGTTCTATATTATCAACGGAACGCGCGATAACGTAAACAATGTGTACGCTCGATAACGTAAACAACTCTCGGCGCACGGAATCAGCGCGACGGTAAAATGCTGAAGCCTCGATGATTTATGTCGGGCGTCGGGAAGTCCCCGATTTATGATGTAGAGTGTAGGGGATTCACCCCTGCGATAAAATACGACAAACTCGGTCAGTCGTATGATCGTTTAGGATACGTTTATACGTACGTATGTATTTCATTTTTGAACTTAAGTGAATACATTGCACGCGTTAATATATTTTACGACTATGGCATCCACATCCTATGAAGGAAAGTGCTTAAAGTTGAGTGAGAAAGTGAAAATCATAGACGAAGTTGCACTAGGTGCGGGAGTGACACAGTTAGCAAAAAAATATGGAGTATCGAAAACAACAATCTGTAAAATTAAGCGTATGAAAACTCAAATTTTACAAAGAACGTGCAATACATTTGGAGGTCCGGGAAAAAGAAAAACTTTAAAAAATGCGAAGGCACCTAAAATGGATAATTCCCTGTATAAGTGGTTTTTAAAACAACGGGAAAATCATGCCCCAGTTAGTGGCGAAGTACTTAAACAGAGAGCGAGACTGTTAAATGAAAAACTGAAATAAACTGAAAATTTCGTAGCTAGTGATGGCTGGCTACAACGATTCAAAACAAGATATGGAATTCGACTGCTGTCTATATCTGGTGAAAAATTATCAGCACAACCACAATTAGTGCAACCATTCAAAGAAAAATTAATCAAAACAATTACCGAGCTAGATTTAAGAATGGAACAAATTTACAACGCAGATGAAAGTGGCCTTTATTGGAAAATGTTACCAGAGAAAACCTATGCTGCATCATTTGAAAAATCTGCCCCGGGAAGAAAGCCGGAGAAACAACGAATAACGTTTCTAGCCTGCACTAATGCTAATAGTTCACACCAAATAAAGCCACTGGTAATTGGGAAAGCAAAAAATCCGCGCTCATTTAAAAATGTTAATATCCCTGTTGATTATGACTGTTCAAAAACCGCTTGGATGACCAGCAGTATATTCCTGAAATGGTTCCACAGGTGCTTTGTCCCTTAGGTATGACAGTCAATTATCACAAATGCTCTATTCATAATTTGAAGATGTGTTTTCAATTTGTAGGTAAAAGGTTTCCTAAAACAACAGAAGCTTCCAATAAAAGCGTTGTTACTATTGGATAATGCACCAAGTCATCCTCCCGAGCAACAACTGAGGAGCAGGGATGGGTCAATTTTCGTCATGTACATGCCGCCCAACGTAACACCGTTAATTCAACCGATGGACCAGAATATAATAAGACTCACCAAACTATACTTTCGTCTGTCTTATCAAAGAATCCTGAAAACTTATCTGAGGCTTTAAAAAAAGTAACATTACGAGAAGCTGTTTTAGATTTACATACGGCCTGGAATGAACTTAACCAGCAAACTATTCAAAAATGTTGGAACAATCTCTTTTGTACCAATAATGAAGATGATGAAGAAGACGATGTCCCCTTAAGCGTAATTAGAGAACGTTTGCGATCCAATAATGATAATGTTATTAGTGTGTCATTGGATGTTGTTGATTTATTGAAAACAGTGAATCCCAACATTGTTTGTACTCCTGCTGATATTAATTTATGGAACGAAGATAAGCGGACGAATGATGCTGATAAGGAGGAGGATATGGACAGTGAGGATGATGAGAACGATCCCATCGAAGTCAGAAGTTTAGTGACTGACGCGCAAGCTATACAAGTTTTTAACCAAGCTTTAGATTGAGCTGAAAGAAAAGAAGTTTCATACACGGATATTTTAGTTCTTCGTAAATTACGGGCGCAGGCGTTGGAAGACAATGCTAAGCGCAAATTTACGCAGACAAAAATTGTTAATTATTTTTCTTCTAATTAAAAAAATACTTATCGCTATTAGAATAATTGTTTATTTTGTTATAAATAGTATGTATTAAACGTTTCTTTTAATAAATCATATATTATATAAATCACGTTCGCTAATGTAAACATTTCGATAATGTGAACCACACTTGGATTAAATTAGTTTACATTATCGAGCGTCTGCTTAAGAGAAGGCTGCATGTCTGCGTTCTAAGTTCAGATGTTTAATCCCGTTTAGTGTTAAAGAGTATTTCTCAAGGATGTCGTATTGATACGTAGACGTTGTTTTCGACAAAACATCTAGTTCCTCAGAGGACTTTGTCGAAAAACTGAACAATCACATTAAATTCGCGCATGAAATTAGAAAAGGACGCTCAGTTTCCATTTTAAAGAATCGGAGTGAAAGTCAGACAATCATTTCCTATAATTATAATACATAATCAGACCTATACTAGAGGCAGTTAGAAAATAAATACCCATTGAAATCTTCAAAAAAGATTTATGCGCAAGATACTTTTTAAATTCCTTTGTCTCACCAAACTACATCATACACCATATAATATATAAGTCAAAAAAATATTCATTATTCCGCATAACCGTAAAAATAAACGAATAAAAACAATAATGCTAACATTACTATGAAATGAAACAAAGCTTTCAGTACATAGTTATGTTGTATACTCAAATTTTTTAAGGATGATGTATACTTATGACGGCAGCATCATGAACCGGTTTGGTGTTAATATTTGGTAAGCCCCTAATTTTTAACGCTGAAACGTTCAAAAACGAGTTTATGCGGTTTTTATTTTTTGCTTTTGGCCTTTTTGTCCGCCGCCGCTGAACCTATTTTCAAAAACGACAAATCTATTGCGTCCATGGCATAGTAGTAAAACTGTGTAAAAATTTCATCGAAACAATGCAACCACATAAATCATTTGATAGGTTACAAGTTAAGAATGTAAGTCTATAAAAATATGATGTATATTACAGTATATTCAATATTTTTCAGGTGTTAAAAGTAAAAATTGTAACAGTTATTCAAACAAAGGAATGCTCTGTTGGAATATATGTGTGAGGTGAGATAAATTTTAGCAATTGATTTATAAATTTCTATTCAAAATAAATTTCTTCATACACCCATGTCTCTTAAATTCGTCAAATGATAGTAATTTTGTGGATCGAGGTATACCATTGTAAAAAATAATTGCGTTGCAGGTGAAGCACGAAAGAATGATGTGAAGGGATATTGTGAGTGTTTCAATGAATCGAATGTCCCTGGAATGAATACTGCTTCTAGATATCAGCTTATTTCCCAAAAACGTCGGAATGGATGATAGCAAAAGTCTGTAGGTGTAAATAAGTATATCTCACACAGTTCGTTTACTCCCAACCATTTCAAGTTTTTGGAAAAAAGGCTGGTATGAGCATATTTTTTCAAATTATTGATCAACCTGCAACATGAATGTTGGATTTTCTGGAGACGTGTTAGAGGTATTGAGTGAAAAAATGGAAGATAAACTAAATCGCAATAACTAATTTTGGACATC
This sequence comes from Acanthoscelides obtectus, assembly GCA_963669975.1. NCBI lineage: Eukaryota > Metazoa > Arthropoda > Insecta > Coleoptera > Chrysomelidae > Acanthoscelides > Acanthoscelides obtectus. The sequence continues at coordinate 72,396,427 of CAVLJG010000009.1, forward strand.
ACCAAAGATTCACACAAATCCTTCTTAGTTGTAAAGTCAATAAATTGTTTATTAAGATGAAATTGACGTAAACTTAAAAAACAACTGTTATTGATATTATACTAAGTGACATATAAATCCGAACGCCCAGTTTAAATGGTTTTATTTTAATAAAAGTTGGTGAATGTATTTATCTTACTGTAAATAACAAGTGAAAAAATTTTCAGCCTTATCAGTTGGACATTCCGGTTTTTATACTGCTTTTTTTTAGTTCACTAACGCTTTAAAAATGAATATTTCAGCCGCAGTAAAGAATCAACATTGGCGGATTTTGGTTCTTGACATCCTTTACGATCGGTTACGATGCCTAGAGTACGGAGACCTGTACGATTTCGTCAACTTAGTGAGTTTGATAGGGGCCGTATAGTGGGACTTCGGGAAGCTGGACTTTCTTTTCGGGCAATTGCAGTTAGAGTGCAAAGAAGTGTAGACACTGTGGTTAGGTGTTGTCAGGCATGGCTTCGAGAAGGCCGTACGCAAAGAGCAAGGGGCACTGGACGCCGCCGTAGAACAACAGACCGTGAAGATCGCCGCCTAAGATTATTGGCCTTAAGGGACCGTTTCTCCACTGCCAGGTCCATTGCAAATGAATGGTTTGCAGAACATGGAAGACCTATTGGCATGCGAAGTGTTTACCGACGAATGAGAAGTTTTGGCTTGTTTTCATACCGGCCACACTGGGTCCTCCCTTTAACTCGAGAACACCGACGTAATTGCCTTGAGTGGTGCAGACAACGGTCACTCTGGGATCAGGAATGGAACAGTATTATCTTTAGTGACGAGTCTCGATTTTGTTTAGGCATGCACGATGTTCGTGCCAGGGTCAGAAGGCGACCTGGTGAAAGGAGGAATCCACAGTTTTTTGTTGAAAGACATGTTCATCACACTGTTGGAGTTATGGTTTGGGGTGCTATAGCTTATGGTTCCAGGTTACCTTTAATCTTCATCAGAGGTAACATGAACGCGCAGCGTTATATCCACGAAGTTCTAGAACCCCATATTTTACCCTATCTTGACACCCTGGCAGATCCAACTTTCCAACAAGATAATGCCCGACCACATGTTGCAAGAGTCACAATAGACTTCTTTCAACATAATGATGTCACATTGTTACCATGGCCACCAAGATCTCCCGACTTATCCCCAATTGAGCACGTGTGGGATATGATGGGTAGAAGATTGCTCAATTTGCAATGTCCTCCTCAGACTCTAGAAGCACTTCGAGAGGAGTTGGTGGTTGCCTGGAATGAGATACCACAGGAGGACATTGACCACCTGATCAGAAGCATGCCTAGGCGCGTTGGAGAATGCGTAGCACATCAGGGTGCATCCACACATTATTAAAGGTCAAAGGGCTTTAAAGCAGTGCAATCATTTTGAAATTTTTTTCATTTACTTATTATGCTTCATTAAGTACTTATACAAAATTTTATTAAAATAAAACCATTTAAACTGGGTGTTCGGATTTATATGTCACTTAGTATATTTACATGTGGTGTGAAATTTAAGCATTCATCTAAAGTTATGCTCTCACCATTTAATTTTACTTCAAATTTTCTTTTAGCATCGCCTCTAAACAGTTTTGATGAACAAAATATTAATATATTCTTTAATCTGAGCTCATTATTTAAAGAAAAACAGGTAATGTTATTTCATAGCTTTTCTACCAAACTTCTTCTGTCTCGTCTCAGATGCTCAGTCTATTTGTGAAAAAAAAATCCAGATTCTTCAAAAAATAAGCCCGGTCATGTGGTTAGCTACGCACGGTGTAAGCATAGCTATAGCGAAGCAAGTGTTTTGCAACTTACGAGAGGTAGAACTGTATAGTGGTCGTAGTAGCTTTGCCAAAGGATCGAACATTACATTCAGGCAAAGTTCTACAAATGACTGCCCAAAACCATGCTTGGAATAAGGAAGAAAATCATCTGCGGTTTATCCCAGCCTGCCTAAACTGATCGAACAAGAAAATGAAAGGAAAAACTCCCTATGGAACAGTAACATTATGCAGATTGCGCGTCTGGTACGCAGCCTGCTTTCCGGCGTCCCCTTTTTTCGGGAGTTTAGCGATAAACTTCCGACGATGTTTAGACGACAAAGGAAATTAAGAGGGCTGCTGTCTCCAGACGGTGCATTCTAATTTGATTCGCTGATCTTTTAAGTTTCAATTGCTTACCGACTTGGAATTTTGATGCTGGAAGAATGTTTTTGTATACTCAAGCAGCCGCCAATGCGCTAATAGAGCCAGGCAGTAGTTTGATGCATGTACCTGTCACTAATGTGAAACTACTATTCGCCATTATTCGTCAGAGCGGTCCGGTGGACGTTTGCTCTTAGTTAAAAGTCTCGTCGGTCTGTTAGTCTGTCAGGTCTGGCTACCCACATACCAAACATGTTTAAGGGGAAAAGAGAAAGAAGGAAAGGAAGGAAGAAATAGAGCACAGAAAAGAAGTAAATCATTTGGAATAGCTTAAGCATTATTGCTTTGACTACTCGATTTATTTTTTAAGTCCAAAAAATAATTTTGATCGGTTTTGTATACTGAAATAATTTTTGCTGGTCTGAATTTACAATCTAATTTTGATCACAGTGCGAGGCGTGGCCTGGAATGTTTGCGAACTTGCTCGACTGTGTAGTCTACTGAATCATACAACAGAGGGTTGCTGTGCGATTCCTCTTGATTATAACGCCGCTGCGCTTGTTGTTTTACATAATCCCTTAGATATGGGATATCAAGACCTCAGTGAATGGTCTCATTTGACACGTACCAAGGGGCGTTAGTAATTGTGCATAGGGTTCTGTTTTGCAGGACTTGCAGTCTCTGCATGTGCGTCTTGGCAAGAAAACACCAAGCCCCGCATGCGTAGGTGATTGCGGGTCTTATACAACCGAATCTTGCTGATCAAACTTAATTTTGAATTTCTGCACAACAAAGGATCAAGCTGCCGAAAGGTAATTTGGAATTTTGTTTTCAAAATATCAGTATGTTTCTGCCAGGTCAAACCCTTGTCAATGATGACTCCAAGATACCTGACAGATTGCTTCCATGGTATACGAGTTTCATTCACTGATATCTCTGAGGGGGCACCGCGACGTTTTTAGTACAATAGATTGCCTGCGTTTTCGAAGTATTAATTTTGATCAACCACCGATCCGCCCACGTCGATACTTCCTCCACAGCACTCTGAAGCCTGTCGTGAACCAGGTTACCAGAACAAGACTGGGCTAGCAATGCAGTATCGTCAGCATAGGGATAGACTTCACAGTTGCTGGGGCAAGGGACGTCATGTATATAAAGTGAATAAAGGATTGTTGACAACACATTGTAAATTTTGATCAGAAACTTCTTTCCTTCTAGAAAAAATTTCAACAGTTTTAGTAGCCAAAATGGAAAACCCTTTTGGATGAGCTTATACAAGAGGCCTATATGCCACACCTTGTCAAATGCCTTTGATACATCTAAAAGCAAGATACCAGTACTTTTGCTAAGGTTAAACCCCCTGGTTACATGCTCCACCAGTCTAACTGCCTGTAGCTCCATACTATGCTCAGACCCAAAGCCGAATTGCACGTCACGAATCACATGGTGATCTGACGAGAAATTCTCAAGGTGACGATAAATCACCTTTTCAGCGAGCTTAGAAGGAGCTGACAGCAGACTAATGGGATGGTAATCTTGGGGGAATATCGAACCTGCCTTCATTGGGATCATGATGACTTCAGCGACCTAGAACGCCCTAGGAAAGTAATGAGTTCTGGGCATTGCTTTGATTATTGCCACCAGATAAGTCAAAGCCATGAGCGAAAGCAACTTTCGTGCTCTGTTGGTGATTTGATCCTCTCCAGGTATTTTACGCACCTGTAGGTCCTTAATGTGGCCTTGGAGCTCTGCTGGTGTGCAAAACAGAATGTCAAAGGATTCCGTTGATGTGCTATGCTGAGATTCATCTGAAGAGTCTTCCTTAGAAGAATCTTCTGAAAAGAAGTCACCGATGTTAGCACCGATGTTGGTATCGCCATTCGCTCTGAAGTATCTCCTGACAGATCTTACAATTTGTCGTTCTTCATCAAGGTCATTGTCCAGATCATAATTGGGAGAGAACTGCCTTTCCATGACGTCAGCAAAAACCTCCAGTCCTGAAAACTATGCCTCCAGGACCATGAATATCTGATAGTTGTTCTTGCCTTCCGTTTCTGAGCGACTGTGCCACTTTCCAGCGAGGAATACTTGATTCAAGCGTCCCCGCCTGAAAGCCGCTCCACAGCTCATTGCGGAATTCATGAAGTGTATTTCTCACTTCATGGACGGGATTCGTCGCTCTACGAATGTCATCAGGATGAGTCACTAATGTGATGTAAAAATACGTTTATTGATATCGTAGTTAGACAAGGACTTAAGCGTCACTTGTCACTCAGTGATAGCTGTCAGCCTTTGTAAATTGCTTACACTATACCTTGTGCCCAACTGGCACAAATAGCACAAGCCACTGCCAGAAATTTCAAAATTAATATCACGTGAGAAGATGAGGATCACAATGTAATAACCAAAGCCATCCAAAACACAATGACAGCCATCTACTTCAAAAGGTGAAGTTGACAGTGCTGACATTTGTGAGGAATGTCAAAGCTCATTGACGGCTACGGAATAAACACAAAAATCGCTGAAACATCGTGATATCGCTGCTCATAAAAAATATGATTTATTTTATATAGTTTGAGATGTAGAGGTTCACGATGCTTCGTTCGCGAAAGGCATGGGAAGTCCACCCGACGCTATTTTTATCATGAAGGTCCTTGAAAACTGTGTTTGCGAAACGCTGGGCTAGATCCATCTCTGTGGTCTCTAAACGGCACTGGGACTAGGGGGTGTCAGGTGTCCTTGTGAAGTCAGCACTTTCGTGGGTAGAACGGTAGCAGCAAGCTTGTTGTCGACCTATCCACTTCAATTGCCTTCTCTGACTCTCCTTCCCCCTGATGAAACTTGATGTGCTACAAACCCGACTACCGCGGCCAGTAATTCAAAACTGCTGTATATGGAAATGAGGCATCAGTTGACGAACCTTAAGGCGCATCGCAGCTAATGAGAGTATTTCGGAGTTATTGCGGTGCATTTACCATTGCTTTTGTGTAAATAAAGTGTAAAAAATATTATTATACAGGATGTTTGAAAAGTTCCGGAACCCAACGATCACTGGACAACAAATTTTAGTTTTTTAATTGTATCTTGTGGGAAAAGTGCACTTCTTTGTTAATTTTGGGGCGCTGAATCCAAAAATGACAATGAAATAAAAAAATTAGTTGCGGTTTAGAAAAAAAACTTTTTATTTTTAAGGATATATTAAAAAAAAAGTAACAAGATTCATATACTTATAAGAATCACTATATGCGCTGTCTTTTTGCTGTTCTTTTATGGATCGTTTCTGGAGCATCTCTACCAAGAGTCCAACAGTAGTCTGCAAGCATGGAAGGATTCCTCTTTCCCTGGTACCTTTTTTCCATTGTTGAAATATCCTGATGAAAACGTTCGCCGTGCTCATCACTTACGGCTCCGCAATTGTCAGGAAAGAAGTCCAGGTGTGAGTGTAGGAAATGTATCTTAAGAGACATATTACAGCCCATCTTTTGATACGATGACAGCATATTTTTGACAAGGGTTTTATAGTTGTCAGCTTTTCTATTTCCAAAGAAATTAGTGACCACCAGACGGAAATCATTCCAAGCAGTTTTTTCAATACCTGTTAAAGCGTTTTCAAACTGTGTATCTTTCAAAATATTTCGAATCTGTGGCCCAACAAAAATACCTTCTTTAACCTTTGCCTCACTTAGTCTTGGAAATTTCTGACGCAGGTATTGAAAAGCTGGCCCATCTCTATCTAATGCCTTGACAAAATTTTTCATTAGGCCCAACTTGATATGCAGTGGTGGTAATAAAATGTTTTTCGAATCTACTAATGGCATATGCTGTACATTTTTTTTACCTGGCTCTAGGAATTGACGAACGAACAGGCCAGTTTTGTCTGGTGTAATGAAGTGCCTTTGTCCGACTGTCCCATTCACACAAAAAACAGCAAAACTTTGTGTAGCCTAGCTGCAGCCCAAGTAAAAGTGCAACAACTTTCAAATCGCCACAAATATGCCATTGGTGCTCATCGTATTTTATGCATGTCAATAGGTACTTCATATTGTCATATGATTCTTTCATGTGAACTGCATACCCTACAGGAAGAGATGGTAAAATATTTCCAATATGCAATAACACTGCCTTTAAACTCAATGTTGAACTGTCTATAAACAATCTCCATTCTTCTGGGTTATAGTTTACATTTAAAGCCGCCAGTAAGCCATTAATGTTACTGCAGAAAACCAACTTATTCTCCATATTGAAAAATGGTTCTAAGTCTTTGTGGCGTTTACGAAAAACACATACCGAAACATCGTCTTCTAACAAGTTCCCTGCTGCAGTCTTGATCCAAGTAACTCTGCCTTACATTTTGGAAGTTCTAAATCTCTTACAAGATCATTTAATTCTGCCTGTGTTATTTTGTGCGGTTGGTGGCATGACGTGCTCGGTATAAAATCAGGATCTCTTGACGTTGATGGCATATCTTCTTCCCGACGAATCACTCGATCGCCATGATCTGATTCGTTTTCTGATTCGCAAGTGTAGGATTCTGGGGGTTTTGGAATAGGATTTTCGTCACTGTGAGGCACAGGTCTCATCGCAGATGGTATGTTTGGGTAGTTAATAACTGATTTTTTTTTTCTTGGACATAGCTGTGGCTTGTCCAACACAAGGTACCATGCAAAAGTAACAATCATTAATATGATTTGTAGGCTCTCTCCAAACCATTGGGACAGCAAAGCGCATAGACCGTTTTTTGCCATTTAACCAGCTCCTCAGACTTGAAGCACATGTATTACAGCAGATGTGGGGTGCCCACTGTTTGTCTTGATCACCTAGTTTACATTCGAAATAAAGCTGATATGCCTTTGTTATTAGTGGAGTAATATACCGTCTCTGAGACGCAAAGGTCACATCACCACACACGTAATAAAACTGATCTGGATTGTTTACACACTTTCGAGACATCTTGCATGAACGCTGTCAGCCAACTGAGGAAAAAATGGCTAATATAAAGCAATATAATGTACACGTATGTATAACGTAACACAATCATGCCGATTACATCATCTTTCCTTGCCGAATATAAAAATGTAGCACGCGCACTCTTGTGAATTACAGTATATTAACACTGTCACAGCAGGAACACATATAATTACCGTATCTCTAAAACTTGAACTAATATTGAAAAAATAAGTTCCATTCCGGTTTTAGCACATTAAAAATAGTAATATTTTGTTGATTTTATTTAGGATGTTTTTTGGCTGTTGATCAGATTAGTCAACAAATAAGTTGTATCCAGCTATTCAATGGTGAGCATGAATTTGACCTTGTCAAAGACATTTGAAGGTCAAGTCGATTTTAGGAGGTCATGGTCAAAGTCAAACCCAAATGGTATAACTTCAAATCCCGTAGTCGCATAAGAAAACTATCCAGACATTATTTTCCATTGTTCCTCGGATATCCAATGGTGATTTTGGATCTCACCATAACTAATGATAATCTTCGAGATCATGTGAAGTTTAAGTCGATTTTTGGGACCAGGAAACAATCCTGAAAGAACAGTAAAGCCAGTGTATCTGGGAATTACACTGTTCTCCGAATTATCAAGAAATTAAGTTAAGCTTGTGTTTGACCTTGATGGTCAAGTCTGTGGTAAAATTTCAAAAATGGTTAAGGACATATTCGAACATGAAGCTTCCATTACCTCGATTTCCGCGATCAAAAGTATGGGGTCCCATTAAAAAAGCGTTGACCTTCAAATGACCTCGAAAGTCATGGCCAAGGTCAGATCCAAGTTCACCATCGGGTATCTGGAAAAAAGCATAATATATGACTACTGGCTTTCCGGTTATATCATGGTACCAGTGACCATGACCTCTGAAGGTCATCATTTGAGAATGGCCTAGACCATGTAACGTGTCTTTTCATTCACGGGAGTCAAAAATGGGGGGTTCCGTTTAAAGAAATCGGATTGACTTTCAAATGACCTTGAAAGTCGTGGTCAAGGTCAGGTATTTTGTACAAGGCAATCAATTTGGCACAATCACGTTTGATACCTGAAGTGAAATATAAGTTCTATCGAATATACTTACAGCTTCTAATGTTCTTCGTTTATTTTAAGCTAGGCATACTAACTGGATTAAGTAAGAATGAACGTGTGTTTCTAAGTCGCCTCTTAACAGTGCCTTTCTATGCATGTATACATAAGTAAACGCTGTTGAAATGGTTATGCTTTCTTTCTGTCTCTGTAACCATGACCAACCGCAGACAGCGCTGTTTTGAGCTCATTAGCAACTTATCAGAGTCTAATAGACCTGGTGAGGGAAAGCATATAAGCATAAGTAAAGTATACACCACTGTTATGTCCTTAAAAAATCGGAAAAGTCCTGGGTTCGTTGGTATTAAAAGCGAGCATTTGAGGAGGACATAACAGAACCACTCACTTACCTAATCAACAAATGCTTTGAATCTGGCATATATCCGTCAATTTTAAAAAAAGGTAAAATAATACCGATACATAAAACTGGAACAAAAACAGATGTTAACAACTATACACCAATATCAATAATATCCAGTGTAGCAAAGGTTTTTGAAAAAGTTTTATCTACTAGAATGATTCGATACCTCACAAAATTCAAAATTTTAAGTGAAAATCAATATGGATTTACAGAAGGGAAGGCTACATCGGACGCAATAACTAAAATTGTAAATCAAATACATCAAAATATTGATAACAGAATCCCTTCAATCTGCATTTTTGTTGATTTAAAGAAAGCTTTCGACACAGTTAATCACAAATTATTATTAGAAGCATTGGAGAGAATTGGTTTCAGAAGAAACGCATACTCACTGATCGAAAGTTATTTGTCAAATCGCCCACAATCTGTGCAGATATCAGGATCATTTAGTAAAGAAATGTATATTAAGTGTGGTGTCCCACAAGGAACTGTCTTAGGTCCGCTGTTATTCAATATATATTTAAATGATATTTTCCAAATTAATTGGGTTGGCAAAATAACTAGTCTTGCAGGTGATACTGCAATATTACGTATATATGAAGGCACTGACTGGTCTGATCTGAAAAATGTAATTGAAAATGATTTTATCAAAATTATTCGGTGGTTTAACAGTAGAAAATTAAACATTAACTACTCTAAAACACATTTTTTATCATTTGGATCTTATGTTAGACATCTGCCAAATTATACAAATTTCTCCTTCAATATTAATGATCAAAAAATGCAAATTAATAGAGTGCCCAACATAAAATACCTTGGAGTGGTCTTGGATCCTCACTTACGATGGGACATCCATGTCAATTATATTTTAAAGAAATTTAGATTTGTATCCTACAAAATTAAATACCTTGGGAATATATTGACAGAAAAATATCTTCGAACATTATATCATGCACTGAGTGAGCCTCATCTCACATATGGTATATTAGCATGGGGAGCTGCATGTACCTCACATATCTATAATTTAGATGTTTTTCAAAAAAGTATTCTAAAAATGATTTTTAGAAAACCGAAACTTTATCCCACTGAAAAATTATACGCAGATGTTCGAATGTATGATATAAGACAGCTTTATTTCTTACACAGTATCACTCACTACCATAAATTTGTAAACACCGACCGAAAAATTAAACATAATCATTATACCAGGTACAAAATTCGTGGCACAGTAGTTCCTCAACCGTATAAATCTATAATGCAGCGATCCTATCTCTATTTAGCGCCTAAATTTTTATGAAATTATACCTAAAGACTTAAAAGATTTGCGTTTCGGAAATTGTTTCAAAAGAAATTTAAAAAAGTGGCTACATTCTATATCTAGGACTGAAATTCATAAACTCATAAATACGAACATCAACTAAATACATAATCTACTGTAGCTAATTTTTGTCCTTTTTGTCATTTGCATTCTACAGTTTCAACTTAAATTATTGGTCCATGTACAGGCGATGCCTTCTATTGGGCCTGTTTTGATTTTATATTTATTTACTCATATTGTTTGTTATCTTTGTACATTGAGTGAATAAATATTATTATTATTATTATTATTATAAAAAGCCATTGTTTGTCAGCATGTATGAGCCAGATACGTAAGAATCTTCTGATACCTTCATCGAATAGGATGAGGATCAAGATCAAGTCGGCAAACCATGAGGAGATCCTCAGATTCTTCGCTACTTCCGCACTACACTTTTAGCTACTTTTAATACATACGTTTTTTAAATCAATGACAAGATGAGACCGATTCTGGGCAATTTCCTATATTATTCGAACTATTACTCAACGTCTTTGGAAGCCTTTCAAACAAAGGTTATTTGTGTACCAGGTAAAATAGGTTCTAAATCACTTCACCTAGTTTTCAACTTTCCCAACATCAAACACCGATTAACTGACATAATGGATTCGCCTAGATCAATATCAACTACAACTACAGAATAAATTAGACATGTGAGGAATACACACTTTGTAATTACAAAATACAGTTGTAACGTATGGGACAAAAGTTTTGCCCTGAGACTTCTAACCGATTTTGATGTCTGACCTAGATTCCATAAAGCAGGTAGATAAATCGTGGAATGGTGTCATTATTGAACGTAAAGTTGTTCAAATATTGAGCTCAAAATGTCGTATAAGATTGAAATTCGCTGAAATATATACAGCGTATTTGGACGGTTAACCAAAAATGGAATTTTGAACTTATACAGAGATCAAAATGAAAGCTACCATCGTGTACACCTGGCATCAATTAACCTGATTTGTCGGAAAACAGGGTTAGTATACCTGCTTAGACAGAAATGCGATAGGAAGCTAGGTCTCCATTTTAGGGTCTCGTACAAAACCATTCCAGAGTACTTTGTCCAGGAATGACGTTAATTTTTGAAAAAGAAGAAACTGTCCCAGATACACTCAGGCACAATAGCGTCATTATAATGAATGACTTTAAGCTGTTGCGTCCAGAAATTAAAGTTAGCGATGGAGTTCACACCTCCGAAATTTAAAATTATCCAAATGAAGTATATTTTTTAAGCAAAAGCGAAATTTTGTTGACAAAACTTCTAGTCTCGTGCGTCATTTCTGAGGCTGGAGTTGCAGCACCACAAGCTTACCAAAATTGCTTCACTTTATCATCTGAACGACGATATAGTGATTTAGCTCGATCCCGCTTTGTGCCATTATGCCAGGAGAGCTTGGAAACGGGTGGAACAGAATTACGTTAATTATGTACCCAGAAGGTAACCCCCCAAATATACCACAAGCTCGGTCAGAAGAATTCGGGAATTGGGGAGCCCAACATCAACAAAATTGCGCATTATCAGAAAAATTCCGGAAGAGAAAATGAACGTCGTCCAACGGAAGATGAGACAAGCATTTGCCAAAAAGGCTAGTTGAGACCTGCTTTGAGTAGGTCTTAAATAGCTAATATTTGGTGTTATTACGATATTTTTTCAAGCCTAAAAGATCGCAACATTTTTTCTTAGACAGGCAAAAACGCTGCATCGTCATAGAATGGAATTTCACATCGATAAAGACCCCAGGAAAGCTAAATAAAATGAGAATACGATAACTGTATACAAGTGACCTGCCCGCATTGATTTCCTCCACATGTTCAGCTTATGCCGACGACACCAAGATTTACAATACTGTTGTAAATTCTGCTATGCTTCAACGAGATCTTGATATTGTTTGTCAATGGTCAGTCAGTTGGTTTTTACCCTTAAATCTAACTAAGTGTTGTGTCCTTCACCTAGGGAAGACAAATCCGCGATTTACATACAAGATCTCTGACCACAACATCGAAACAGTTTCCAGCCACACTGATCTGGGCGTTGTAGTCAACAATCGTCTTTCCTGGTCAGAGCATATTCACCACGTTACATCAAAAGCCAAGAAACTTCTATACATGCTGGAGAGGTCTTTCAAAGGATCCGATGTCAACACTTGCGCCTACATTTACAAGGCATTCGTGAGGCCAATTCTTGAAATCGCTGGCCCAGTATGGGACACTGTGCTTCTGCGCGATAGAAATCTCGTCGAATCAGTACAGCGTCGGGCTACTCGTATCCCTTTTGGAGCACGAAGACCAAGCTATGAAGATCGCCTTGAATTATTCAACCTGACCTCATTCTCTGAGCGAAGACTTCGTGGCGATCTTATAGTTACGTTCAGGATACTTCATGGTTTGATGGGCACCAACCTCATGCACCTATACCGTCTGTCGCGCAGCAATCTACGCGGACACAGCTTCAAACTGCATAAGGAGCCATTTAAAACAACAGTCCGACAGTGGTTTCTTCCCAACCGCATATTCAACACCTGGAATAGTTTACCTGAAAGTGTGGTTGGTGGTACTTCAGTTAATAACTTCAAAGTGCAGTATGATAGCTGGAGGAGTGTACAAACTTTATAGCTATGAACTGTCTTTTTTTATTTTTTTCTATTTGATGTATTTGTGTTACGTGTCCGTACACTATATGTACTCTGCTCATCTCAATTATCATAATAATAATAATAATAACTATGGTTATCGAAAGACGAATTTCGTTGATAAGGACTGTGAAATTTTTTCCTCAAAACTTATGTCCCATACGTTATACCGTCCTGCAGGTTCGGCGATGAGCTGTATCGATCAGTAGCTTTTCCATTAATGAGTAATATTCGACGAGCTTCCAACTATTCCATCCAGATTTATATCAGAGCGAAGGCAGGCAGGCACATAAACTAAACTGGAATATTTACACGGGCAAATGCGCCGAGCAAATGGAGAGTGATGGATTAAAATCCCGTGACAGCCGAGTCTACTGGTAAAGCTGAAAAATAACCGTTACTTTTATTTATGCATCTGGTTTGCAAAAATAAATGGAGATTCGGAGAAACAAATAAAAACTGCCAACTGTGGAGATTGTTTGATTTAGCTTGACATTTATTAACGTAATGCAAAAGTTTTAGTTAAAACAAAAAACCTATACATTGTAAAAAACGACACAATGTCACATTTCAAGATACGTAATATCCCTGCCGATGTCATAGAGTATTCAGAATGCACCAAAAGAAATACTTTCTGAGATCTCTCCTTTATACTATCTCAACGTCTGGTCATTTCCAGTATGACCGTTTCACTTATGTTCTCAATTGTAAATACAGCGCTCCGTACGGAGTGAACAGAAAAGGTAAAAACAAGCATCTCTGATATTCAATTAAAAGTTTGTAGGATCTCGGAGGAGAAGCGAAAAATACTGGAAAGCAAGCGGGAATGCAGCCAGACTCAGGGAATGGGAGAATGTGTCCATTTAGGAAGGTAAACTTCAGAATTAGAAGACATGACGCGATGGCATGGGAAAAAAGAGCAGATATCAAAACTTCAACATCAACGTGGAAACAGAAGCGGGGAGTGAAGAAGTTAACAGAAGACAGGGACGTCTGCAGATGCTTTAAATTCTACTTACGTACAGTGGTCGGTGACTGGTTGGCGACTTTGTCTGGGACCCACCAGTCTGAATTTTGTCTAAATAGCATATCAGGATGAACGGAATTTGTGTGACGGGTCCTTGGACACGATCACTGACAGGTTGGTGACAGATGTACGAACAGGGCCTAAGGCCCGTATCGTCAGTCGTCCTTACAATTGTAGTACGCCTTTATGGCCTCCTTGATTGTCATAGTTTTCTACTTCTCCGTGTCAGAACTCTATTTTGAGGTTATGTCACAAACATCTATTTGCATCAAATTGTGCTTGCTTTTGAGTTATGTTTTATCAGCCTGAAATTTGCTACAATTTAAGAAGAAAACATATCTTCACAATAGGAGAGCGCTGACGCTGACACGAGACAAGTGTAATCTAGAAAGTTTTGAAGGAGAGAAAGAAGTATGACAATCAAGGAGGTCATAAACGCGCCCTACAATTGTAGGGACGACTGACGATACGGGCCTAAGACATCCTGACGCCATAACATGGGAAAAAGAGCAAATAGTGTCACGAGTGTGCACCCTATAAGGCTTTACATGCGAGCTTAAAAAATGAACAGCTGTTTTGTGCTGTTTAGCAGCTCGTCAGCATGGTCTATGCTTGGCAAACGAAAGTTGAACAACTCTCTTGTAACCAGGATATAAGGTGTATAGTACGTAGTCGTGCCATAAGTTCTGTCCCATGATAATCTCATGATAAAAATGAAACAAGATAAGATATATTTATATGAAAGATATTATTTATTCGACAACATTTTTAGAATTCATAATCAAACAGTTTTATTCAAAATGTCCCCCCTTGGCCTTCACACACTGCTTCAATCTCGCGGGCCACTCATCTATCACTGCACGCACAGCTACCAAAGGAATAGCTGCCGCTGATCGGATCAAATCCGCTTTCAGGGACTCGATATTACGGTGGGCTTTGGAGCAGGCCAACTGCTCTAGCAGGTCCCACAACTTGTAGTCTAAAGGATTGAGGTCCGGACTCCCTGAGGGCCAATCTTCCGCAGCAATGAACTCTGGCACATTGCTTTCCAGCCAGCGCTGCGTACTCTTAGCCTTGTGAGCGGGGTCGGAATCCTGCTGGTAGACCCAGTGTTGGTTGGCAAACAATGTACCACTTAAAGGCTTGACGATAGGATCCAGTATGTCGCTCTGATAGTTTGCCGCTTTTGTTTTCACGCCCTGTTTACAGAAATGGAGCTGAGTGACCCCTTCGTAGGACACCCCCCACCAAACCATGACTGACGCAGGGTGGTGGCCTCTCTCAACTCTCGGAATGATCTCCGAAGCTTCCTGTGAACTCCTTGCATACACTTTGTCATTTTGTCGGTTGAATTTTTCTTCTATGGTGAAGATTTTCTCATCCGTGAACAAAATCTTTCGGAATCCCCCAGCTGCGTACCTCTCCAAGAGCTTCTTGGATCTTGTCGCCCTGATGTGTCGCAAGGTGGCCGTAAGTCGCTGGCCCGTACGTCTCCGGTAAGCCCCTAGCCCTAGGTCTTGTTTAATGATGCGCGACATCGTCCGGACAGGAATCTTCATTTCCCTGGATAGGATCTTCTGCTTCCGGAGTGGATTACTTTGAATCCTGGCTTTTACGGCTTTGATGGCTGCTGGAGTCCTTACTTGACGAGGTCTTCCGCTTCTTGGCCTGTCATCAACAGAGGACGTCTCATTGTACCGCTGAATGGTCCTAGACACAAATTTACGCGATATTTGAAGGCCGCGTAAGAGTTCAAAAATCTGACTAGCACTGTGATTACACTTATGTAAAGCTATCACTGCAATACGGTTCTCTGCCTTGCCCCACTCCATCGTTATGCTTCGAGAGATCAATACAAACTGAGGTATATGTAATTACCCGAAAAGCGCTTAATCAACTGACACCACAATGTAAACAATCGGACAAGTATTAACAGGTCTACACTTGTTTGAAAACGAGGGACAGAACTTATGGCATGACTGTAAAAGTGGTATAAGGAATGAGACTGATTTTTTTATATTTCTTTTGTACAAATATAATCCCGGATTCTGTCGATATTTCCATCGGTTCTTGAAGATGAAAGCCTTCCACTTCGTGGTTCATCATCTATCGACTCTCTCCCTGCTGAAAATGGCTTAAGTTTTCATTGCACTGTGCCCAAGTCAAAACCTGATAGCACACCGTTGCTTGGAATCGATGTCAGTCATTTTTAGAACACAATATAAAAAACTGTTTCTAAACAAAAATCGCTACGGACCACCAAACGACTCGAGCGAGCTCTAACTTGTACTGAAGGCGGACCACATATTCCCCCGTCTCCCCTCCAAGCTCGGCGCCTCCAGTGTTGTCAGATCGAAAGCTACGTTGCCAGTTTCATCACCTAATTTACAGACCTTACATTCTCAGAATCGACGACTCAGTCTCCACTATCTAGCCCTATACCGAACTACTGATTGCTAAAAAACAAAACAACATTGTATACTATTGGTTATGGTCGAAGAGATGCACACCAAACACTTTTGTTAAAAACGTAATGTACGATTCGTTACTCGAATAACATTTTTTCTTTTCCTCTACACCCATTGTTCTTTCCGTTAGCACTTAATTTAATATACCAAATATAATCGGTTCCGCATACAAACTGGAATTGGTCCAATTGCCTCCCAGCGAAAATATCCATTTCGCTCTGACCCGCCAGCTGGGGGGCCATAAATATAAAAAGGGGGGCAACAGCATATCAGGCCACGGTTTAGAAGAAACCGAATCGAATAGATGGTATCGTTGGGATTTTTCCATTACCTGAACCGAGCTATCGCTTTGATGAATGCGACACATACACCCGGAAAACAAGGTGAAATCGATCGGGAATATATTGGGTTTTTTCTTCCCGCTGGGAGATAGCCCTTGTTTACTGCGGAGTATGTGCGGTAGATAAAGGTTGCTGGTCTTTTTACTCCATACGCCGCCAATAAGAATCAAAACGTTCACGCTAGGTTTCAAGATGCAAGGTTAATGAACATATCTAAACTGAATCCGAATTCAAGATGAGATGTAAATCATAACAGTTAGCGCGTGATCTCTCGGTAACAGGTGGGCAGAACGCCTCTTATTGGTCAATTCGCCATTAAATTTCAAGCAGTCGCCTGGCGGAATAATGCGCGGGGCAGGGGCAGGGCAGGCAGAGTTGCATTCAGGCCACCGACCGTCGCGTGTATCACTGCGTGCTCGTGTTTTCGTATTCACCTTGCTTGGTTGATGCTGTTGTTGTTGTTAAGTGTATTTGAGTAATTTGTTAAGTTCCTGTTTGTTATTGTTATTCCTCGTTATTATCTGTTTTGAACCAATCCTGAACATGTCCAGTACAGATACTGCTGACGAGGCTGTAGGCTACTCCCTTAGCCCTCCTAGAAAGCGATAAAAAAAAAGACAGCGTAGACATGGAAGACGTCATATTGAATACATTGAATATAGAGCGGAAGGAAGACGAAACATCAACTAACCCGAAAATAGCTCTGAAAGTGGCAGATAAAATTGGGGTATGCCAAGCGACAGTGTACAATTTTTCGAACGAACATAAGAAAAAGCATGCCTTTTCCAAGCCAATGACGGGTAAAAATCATAAGATCATTAGATGACGCTGACAAGCATGCGATTCGGAGGAAAGTGCACGAGTTCTTCTTCAGAAACGAAATACCGACAGTTGATAAAGGACTACGGGAGGTTAACGAGGATGCTATGTTACCAAATTTCAAACGTTCGACTATTCATAAACTTAATTTCGAATGGAAGAAACGAGGTCGTAACAGCTTATTTATGGATAGAGAAGAAATTTTTCTGTGGAGGAGAGAGTACCTGACCAAAGTTAAATCATTCAGGGATCAGCACAGGAAGATCTATTACCTGGACGAAACCTGGATTAACGCTGGGCACACTACTCCGAAGGTATGGGTTTTCTGGTAATGGACATTACTTTATTACCAGTAAGTATACTGGGATTAAGTATCAGATCATTGTTTTGGCACCAGTCAAGAATGTTGTCTAAACTTTCCTGCAAATGGTCTAAGCTGACTTGTCCATATAGTATGCGTATGGACCAAATGTGTGGGTCTATTTGACTAATTTGATCCATTTATTTTCTATGTTATTCATGTTCGTGACTAACTTTTACTTTGCACGCCTCATTGCCAAAGCAAGAATTGTAATCGCGAAAATGAGATGTTTTTTGGATTTTATATGACATGTACAGTCGGTCTTTCGGTATGTCTTTCTGGTCTGTGCGCTAATCCTTGGCGTCTATATAACTTAGAAAGTACTTCTTCTTAAGCAAAGGGTAAATATATCTCAAAATACTGATCATCCTGGTACAAAATAGCCTCAAACCCAGGGCGGTCTTAGGGCTACGTAGGGGCAAGAAGGGCCCCAGAAGAGCGGGGAGGGGGGTTTCGTTTGATTTTTGGGCATTCGGTAGCCACCCATCAATCCGACACCCTGGACACGAGTCAGGTGTTCCCATAGGGTAAATACAGAATAGTATTTTTCTTCTTGTCCAGTCCATTGTAAAGGTTGATATCTTCCTACACTTCTTCAGTTTTCCCTTATTTTCTTTTTCCATTTTGGTGTCTTTAGCTGGTCCTTCTGCTGCTTTCCAGTCCAAATGCAGTTGTCTTAAATACAACTGTATCTCGTCATTCCACTTCCTTCTTGGCCTTCCTTTCATCATTTCCATTTCCCATTCTCCAGACCCGTTTTGCCAATCTTGTATTTGGCATTCTAATCCTGTGTCCAAACCACCTTAGATCATTCACCTGTATTCTTTTTTCTTCAGATATGACACCTAATTCTTATTTCTATATTTCTGACTTTGTCCATAATCTTCAGACCCGCAATTTTTCTTAGCAGTTTCATTTCACTAGCTTGTATTTTCTGTCTGTGTCTTGTATTTAATATCCACAGTTCTGAACCATATGTTAAAGTAGGGAAAAGACGGAATAGTAACGTAAGTTAAAGCGCCAAGCCAATAAATACACTGCTAAAAAACTCACGCGCTTTCGAATCGCATGGCGGACGTTGTAATCGTGAGTTACATTGTGTGCCTCTGTTAGCCGTGGTAAAGCTCGCAAGGTCTTGTCTCCGCATTTTATGCACTCACAACTGGATTACAATGTATCTCCGACACAGCCCGTTGCCCCCACACCAGGGTTCTCGTGTAAAAAACAGCTAAGCCTAAAAAGACATTTTAGGAGCTAGCACCCCGTTGTTAAGTAGAAGAGCAATCATCCCTTACACTCGTCACGGCCTTCTGCGACTGTCGTAAATTGCGACGACGCTGTTGCGGCCGCGTGACCGGCACGCGCCTACCGCGATTTCAAAAAGAAAAATCGCCGGCCAAGTGAGTCACGGCCGACGCGATTGTCGCGATTATCGAAAATTTATAGCGACACTGCGATTAATAGGCCGACTTGATTTCCACTGGGGCTGAATTATGACGTGTGTGCTGGGCATGCGGTTATCCGCCGACGGGGAAGGATTGCAATCGGGGGCTTGTGAGAGAAGATGGATGTCCAAAAAATGATGCTGTGTTGCAGCAGTGCATTGATCTAATTAGGATATAGTTTAAAGTCGGTGTACTGGCAACTAACTTGTCGTCAAATAGTAGTAGTGTCTGCAAAGATAATCAGCTCACTCTGTCTACATTTTTTTGAGGGTAGCCAACTGAAGACAGCTGCCATTTTTCTCCAAATGTAGGTACTTCAGTAATCATCGCAACTCAAACACTTTTAAAAAGTTGGGATTTGCCTCCAATTTTCAATATCGCACTTGCTTCGTTTATTCTGAAAAGCCGAACAGACCTTTGAGGCTTTCCACGATGATTCTATTATTTAACGATAGATCCTTGCTAGAGGTTTTGCAAACACGGGCTATTCAAGAATACGGCCCTACCGCAGAGCCTGTGAAAAATTCAGACCATTTGCCAGGCCGTGGGAAGAAATGTTGGAAAATGCATTTTGTAAAAACTTTAGTATGATTGTAGAGCTATTTGGATTCTCATCGCATTCATTACTTGCAATTCCTGTAATTTTGAAAGTTCTGTGCCACTCTACTTCCAGCAACCATTCTGCTATGTAATATGCCTCCTAATTATCCTCAAATCTCCCACGTACTCCTTAAAGAGTCCCAACTTTCCACCTTGGCGATATTATTCATGTCCCACACGCAAACTTCTTATTCAACAACAACAAAGCCAAAAGAAAGCTTGGATAACAGAAAGGTATGCGGCTCAGGTTAACTCTCAACTCCCAGCGGGCTGTTAATGCTCGCTAAGCATTATTCTAATCGCATCAGGACCTGTTTAAACTTTAACTCCTCTCCAACGGCGGTGGTAGGCCTGTAATCTCCAGAAGATCTCGCCAAACTCACTTATGACTTCGGAATTCGCTTTCGGGGCTGTATGATGGTGGCTGCCTGATATCTTGAAATTTATCGGTTTCAGGCCTGAAAATTGGAAACAGATTTCAGTTAATTACTGTAAATTGCACAGTTAATTTCACTTTAATATGCTGGAGGGGTTTCTGACACAGAGAAACTAAACTCTACTGTCTCATGCTCGACGCTCTTGAGGTAATGGCAATGATAAGAAAAATTAGTATACCAGGTGTTTCATATTCGAGAGAGAGAAATGGAAATATTTTACACTTTTCGAATCAGAATCAAAAACTCCATTCAAAGTTGCAAATATCCAATATAATAATAATAATAATAAGTTTTTTCACATATTTGGTATTACAGTTTATTGAAAATAAATATGCATATGTACGAAAAGAAACTGAAATAATCCCACAGAAGAATTTAATTCGTGTGCGTGGGAAAACATTTTTCATAACAATTTTTGCTTTGAACATAGTTAAATATAGTTAATACACAAATTTAAACACAACATAACCATAAAGGTAAGTGTAATAATATTACATTCAAATACTAATTTATTCTCATTTTAGAGTTTTTCTATTTCATTATAATTTAACAAGAATTTGTTTATTTCAATTTTGAAACTATTTTTATTTGAAATGGATTTTATATGGCTTGATAAAAAGTTATAAGATCTGGTGGAGAGGTAACTGAAGCATCTTTGACCTACAATTTTTGTTGTAAATGGTGTTCTTTTAATATCCTCGACTTTACTTCTTGTTTCATATTTGTGGTCCAATGAAATGAGGTTTGTTTTATTTTTGAATAAATTGATTGAAACATTGTAAAAAAAGAGTTGCCCAAAATCGAGTAGTCTCGCTTCGGAATATAACATATCAGATGGATATAGAATTGGCCATTTAAAATTAATTTTCAAAGATTGTTTTTGGATTATTTCTAGCGTCTTAATTTGGTTGGTGAGGGCACCACCCCAAGCTAGTATCGCATAATTTATGCGACATTCAATATAACATCATTGTTTCGTAGTCTAGATATTTAGTGAGGTACTTGAATTTAAATAATAATCATCTTAAATTAGTTACTACTCGTATATGATCAACATGGAAATTCCACTTTAAATGAGGATCCAAATCAACACCTGAATATTTTGTTTTATCAGCTATCAGTATTAATGTATTTGTATTGTCACATTTAATTTGTAAAGAGGTAAATGCCGGTAACTTATTTTTAAGGTTTGTGAACGGCATATACATGTATTCTGAAAATTGATTGTTAGATATTTGTGTCTAAACCAATCTGAAATTAATAATTAAGATAATGTCATTTTCAACAGTGTCTTTAAGATTATCCCAGGAATTGTTATTAGAATAAAGTATCGCTGTGTCATCTGCAAAACATATTATTGTACCTTGCGACTTCATGTTAAGTAGGGTATTGATATACACAGTAAAAAATAACGGGCCTAAAACTGCCCCTTGTGGTTCACCATAAGTCACAGTTTTTTCTGAACTTATGGAATCATTTATTTGAACATATGGCTTTCTGTGAAGCAGGTAACTTCTCGTAAGGTTTTGAGCGTTTTCTCTAATTCCTGCATCGTATAAAGTTTCTAATAGTTGCGAGTGATCCACCGCTTTTGCTACGTCTAAGAATATGCATAATGTATTTACTTTGCTCTAATAATTAATAACGTCAGTAAGAAAAAGAAGGTTGATAATTAATAATAAAAATAATAATTTATTTATCCTATGGATCACAAGGTGACATAGGATAAGTACAAGGGAATATTTGAATGAAAATATAGGTAATGTCCAAATATTAAAAAAATACGATATATATATATATATATATATACTAAGTGACATATAAATCCGAACACCCAGTTTAAATGGTTTTATTTTAATAAAATTTTGTATAAGTACTTAATGAAGCATAATAAGTAAATGATAAAAATTTCAAAATGATTGCACTGCTTTAAAGCCCTTTGATCTTTAATAATGTGTGGATGCACCCTGATGTGCTACGCATTCTCCAACGCGCCTAGGCATGCTTCTGATCAGGTGGTCAATGTCCTCCTGTGGTATCTCATTCCAGGCAACCACCAACTCCTCTCGAAGTGCTTCTAGAGTCTGAGGAGGACGTTGCAAATTGAGCAATCTCCTACCCATCATATCCCACACGTGCTCAATTGGGGATAAGTCGGGAGATCTTGGTGGTCATGGTAACAATGTGACATCATTATGTTGAAAGAAGTCTATTGTGACTCTTGCAACATGTGGTCGGTCATTATCTTGTTGGAAAGTTGGATCTGCCAGGAGGTCAAGATAGGGTAAAAGATGGGGTTCTAGAACTTCGTGGATATAACGCTGCGCGTTCATGTTACCTCTGATGAAGATTAAAGGTGACCTGGAACCATAAGCTATAGCACCCCAAAACCATAACTCCAACAGTGTGATGAGCATGTCTTTCAACAAAAAACTGTGGATTCCTCCTTTCACCACGTCACCTTCTAACCCTGGCACGACCATCGTGCATGCCTAAACAAAATCGAGACTCGTCACTAAAGACAATACTGTTCCATTCCTGATCCCAGAGTGACCGTTGTCTGCACCACTCAAGGCCATTACGTCGGTGTTTTCGAGTTAAAGGAATGACCTAGTGTGGCCGGTATGAAAACAAGCCAAAACTTCTCATTCGTCGGTAAACACTTCGCATGCCAGTAGGTCTTCCGTGTTCTGCAAACCACTCATTTGCAATGGACCTGGTAGTGGAGAAAAGGCCAATAATCTTAGGCGGCGATCTTCACGGTTTGTTGTTCTACGGCGGCGTCCAGTGCCTCTTGCTCTTTGCGTACGGCCTTCTAGAATCCATGCCTGACAACACCTAACCACAGTGTCTACACTTCTTTGCACTCTAACTGCAATTGCCCGAAAAGAAAGTCCAGCTTCCCGAAGTCCCACTATACGGCCCCTATCAAACTCACTAAGTTGACGAAATCGTACAGGTCTCCGTACTCTAGGCATCGTAACCGATCTTAAAGGATGTCAAGAACCAAAATCCGCCAACGTTGATTCTTTACTGCTGCTGAAATATTCATTTTTAGAGCGTTAGTGAATTAAAAAAAGCAGTATAAAAACCGGAATGTCCAACTGATAAGGCTGAAAATTTTTTCACTTGTTATTTACAGTAAGATAAATACATTCACCAACTTTTATTAAAATAAAACCATTTAAACTCGGTGTTCGGATTTATATGTCACTTAGTATATAAATGAATTAAAATGACAATAATTAACAATTTGAAATTGAACAATAGATTAAAATAATTAAAAAAATTCTTCTATAGGGCTTTAACCAGTAAAAACTTGTGTTGGCATTTCTTACAACGGACTCCAAGTTTTTCCCATTAACAGGTAAGGAGGTATCGTCAACATACATTACCGGAGAATTGGAGGAAAATTTGACATATATTATGTTTAGGCGGGGACCAAGTATGGAACCCTGCGGATCACCTGTATGCCATAGGTCTGATTAGACTATCAAGTCAGAATTTCAACATAATGTTTTATGTTGCTTAGATAACTGTGGAACCAGACAAATGGCTTATCCCTGATTCCATCTCTGCCTAATTTATCCAAAAGTATAACATGGTCAGCTAAGTCGAAAGTCTTGCTCAAGTCAAGAAATATTCCTACATACTTTTCACCATTGTCCTATTTAACATATAGTTCATCAAGAAAATGAATTTGCTGAATCCAAACTGTCTGCTGCGATAGTTTGAATCTATAAAAAAAAATGACAATTTGCAGGGCAAGGGACGAAAGATACAGTTTATTTGAATATCTCACCTCAAGTTAAGCTAGGAAAAATTTGTTAAACTGTTAAAGCCAGGAATAAATGTAAATGCCTAAACTCTCAAAGTAGGGAGGATAAAAATTCGAAAGTAACTATAGTGAGTAGTTGTACTTCCTCAAGGTTGGTCAAACCCAGAATTGAGCACTGTAGTCTTTTCTTCATTCTGTACTTCCCCAAGGGATAGAATAAAGTAGATTGAAAACAGCGCGTTTAATGATTTTCAGTTCTCAGAGAAAGATTTTCCCCTGCCGGCCCTTGATATCGTTTCGAAATATGAAATTCTGGAAACGCTATAAAAATAAAAATGAATACACAAAGCCTACTTACCTATTACAGACAAAAACAAAAACAACTGCCACATGACGATTGTTAACTTGACATCATTCTGCAATCTGTCAAAGTAGATTTTCGATAAAATATTTTTCTTTCTACCATGAATGCGTGGAAAAAACAAAATAAGGAGAGATCTAAAATAAGGAGTTATTGAAGGCCTAAAATAGCCAGTCGTATTCGAATATCTAAGCAGGCACAGTAAAACAAAAATAAGACTTGGAATTAATAAAGTTTATTTCGACAGTTGGCAGAGTTTGCTCCACTGGGACGAAGTGTTGACGGATCGCACAGAATTATGTGTCACTTGTCGATATGGTTAGTTTTAAAACATCAGGAGATAATCAGCTGTTATTCAAATCAGTGTATATGTTTTGTGATTCAAATAACGTCTAATATAAATAATACCCAGAATATGTACTCAGTGAAAAAAAAAATATTGCAAATTTCTAGTTTTTCTGCAGGTTTTAGGTTTGCTGGTAGCTCTACGACATATATTTGGGTATCGCTGTGAATATAGTGTGGATGTTTGTTAAGTTCCTGAACAACGAAAAATATTCAACTTTATGGATGTATGGATATTAAAAAACCAGAATGGTTTTGTGGGAATGTCAATCTAAGGTGTCATAATGGTTCTGTGGAACGGCAAGTAAATGAGTGAATGTTTGGAAACGAGCAATATCTATGAACTTTTTGGTAGAGCCAGTCATCAAGTAGGTGCTTAATGGCTATCTGCAAGAGGTTTATAGGAAAAAACCCAGTAGATGTTCTTGAATCAGTAAAATCGCATATTAATTGAAGAAAATAATATAAACATGAATAAAAAATCAACAATATCTAGTAATTAAATCATGAATTTTATCAAACATTTGTTTAAATTTTGCCTGAATTATATGTAATTTCTGAATATTCAATAAGCTGATGATGTTTCAATGACAAGATGTCATCTCATACTTTGACAGTATTTTGCTGTATTTGACGGGCTGTTACCCTATAGGTGGAGAATAACGGCCTGTTGTTGGTGAAATTGGCCCTTAGATTTCTAAGTAACTAAGTTAAAGTTTAAGCCTTGCTCTACAAGACCCCGAAGAGTATTTTAAAATTAATTTATTATAAACGATTTTCCTGTACATAGATATCTCATTTTCGGAATTTTTCGCGATTAAAACACTTTCTCGCCAATTGGGATAGGCAGTCAAAGGTCAATGACGATATCCCACATCGCAAAATTGCGCATAGCTTCGAAAGTAACAGGCTCAGTGGTTCCTTTCCCACTTTAAAAACGTTATTAAAAACAGGCGAAGGTTAAATTCTAATTCCACGTATGGAATGGTAGTTTAATACAGTTGGGAGTGCACAAAAGAGTTTTCGGAATGAGTCACGGCTATTACCAGGTCGTTAAAAGCCCCTCCGATGGAAATAGAAGGGGCACATGTGCCAATGCAGCTCAGCGTACCGCACATCAGGCTACGACGCTTCGACGACTTGAAATTAAAAAGAAGTTTGAAACTCGGGCAACGTTGCCATACTTCCGTGGCAAGTTTTGCTAGAGCCAGATTTATAGACCTAGCTTGAGGCTTTCTTGAGAGCAATGGATATCTCATGGGAAACAGTGAAACAATGACGCTTCCTTGAGGAACGATCAAAGTAGGCTGTAAAAGTTATCATCACAAGCACATCGATCTCAGAAGTTCAAGTAGAAGCTGATCTGAGAAGCTTAGGTGTACAAAACTGAAAATTTATGTGACAAAATAAGAAGGAATGGAAAGAAATTGCAAATAAAGCCTTGGGCCTTTCAGGCCTGTAGAGCTATACAGGGTGTTTCAGTTTATTGTTGCATAACTTTAAGATTCGATAGAACTTTTAAAATTAATGCATAAAGTCTATATAAACATGGGTTTTTAAATTTACTTTCTAAAATAGTTTTTTTTAAATATTTCGAACAATATTTGAAGTATAACAGTGAAAATTGGTATACAAGGGTTTTTTGGTACGACAAAACGAACCATGGGCATAGTTTTACTATAGCCGCTAGAGGGCGCTCTCTACTGTACCTGTAGTGTATTACAATTCTTAGTGTAATTTTTTGCTTTTTGAATAAAAAAATTGATTCTTCGCACTTTTCAACATAAAAAAGCTCTCTTGTGAATTTTCGTTATAGTTAGCCGTTTTTGAGATATTTCGATGTTTAAGGTTCGATGCATTTTTAATTATTTATGATAAAATAACGTTAAAAAGTCAGTATCTCGATAATTTTTAGAAGTAGGCTGTACCTGCAAATATTTTTGAAATTGAAAGCAGAATAAGGTTAAACGTCAATTAGTTGACAGTTAGTTTTGTTGTCTGTTGAAACCTGAAACGTTTTTTTGCAATTGTGAATGCACGAAATTTAGTATCTTTTACCTGTTTTTTTTTTTGTAAGTTTTGTAAAAATGCCATTTTTATTCTCCAATCAAGAGCTAGCGGATTCATTTTGTGTATCGCTTTGTAAATGGAAACGCAGCAGAAGCAGCCAGAGAGTACGCACGGAGATTGCCAAACAGACGACATCCAACTCGCTCAGTATTTGTAAGAGTGCATCGCCAAATAATTGAAAATGGTTTTGGAAATCTCCAAAGGGATCAAAACATAAATGTTCGTCAGCGCAGATTTACCCGTATGATTCTGCGTGAGTTTGATAGAGATCCGACCACAAGGCTAGGAGAGTTTCTTGTGCCTTGGGAATTTCAGCAAGCCATGTTCGCCGTGTTCTTAGAAATGACCATAGACGTCCTTACCATTTGCAACCTGTGCAAGGACTACAGCCAGGAGACGGAGAACGAAGAATCACATTTTGTCAGTGGATTCTTGATAGAACTGATACTAATAAGGAGTTTTTAAGTAACGTTTTATGAACACATGAGTCATGCTTCACTAGACGTGGAGTGGTAAATTTTCATAATCAACATATTTGGTCGCATGAAAATCCGCATGCAGTTCGGGAAAGAAATTTTCAGCATGAATTTAGTGTGAACGTGTGGATTGGTATCTACCGTAATCGACTACTTGAACCCTACCTTTTGCCTGCAAGGTTAAATGCTGCGACCTTCTTGGAATTTTTAAAGGCTGAACATGCAAATATGTGGGAGGATGTTATGTTAGATTTAAGAAGATTGGCCTGGTTCCAGCTTGATGGTTGTCCAGCTCATTATTCGAGAACAGTTAGAAACTGGCTGGACGAAAATTATCCAGAAAGATGGATCGGCCGTAGAGGACCAGTCGCCTGGCCTCCACGATCCCCTGACCTAAATCCATTAGATTTCTTTGTGTGGGGATTTCTAAAAGAAAAAGTGTACCAGACTCCCGTAACCCCAAGAGATATGCTAATAGAAAGAATCAGGAATGCATGTGATACCACGTTCGATCATTCGTAGATGTGAATTGTGTATTGAACAATTGGGTTTACATTTCGAGCAACTACTTTAGATTTTGTATGTTTGTCCTAACTATCCAATAGCATTTTTGTTGTAAATAATTAATTTAATTTGTTAAAAATAATATTGGAAAATTAAACAAATTATAATTCTGTTTTTTTGTGTTTATTGCTGTGTTTAAAAACACAATCTAAACGATCATCTTAATTACTTGTAGTGCCCAAATCGAAAATGAAAAAAAAATATTATTTTCCCATAAATAATTAAAAATGCATCAACCTTAAAAATCGAAATATCTCAAAAACGGCTAACTATAACGAAAACTCATAGGAGAGTTTTTTCATGCAGAAAAGTGCGAAGAATCAGTTTTTTATATTCAAAAAGCAAAAAATTGCACTAAGAAAAAATTTTTGGTCATTTTAATACACTACGGGTACAGTAGAGAGCGCCCTCTAGCGGCTACAGTAAAACTATGCCCATGGTTCGTTTTGTCGTACCAAAAAACCCTTGTATACCAATTTTCACTGTTATTCATCACATATTGTTCGAAATATTTAAAAAAAAAACTATTTTAAAAAGTAAATTTAAGCACCCGGTATTTCGGAAGCCACACATTTTTCGACCCATGTTTATATAGACTTTATGCATTAATTTTAAAAGTTCTATCGAATCTTAAAGTTATGCAACAATAAACTGAAACACCCTGTATATATAGATATATGAGCTTCACATGTCATTGATGTTAACGGAATTTTACTTGTAAACCAATTTATTTGTATATTATGTTCCATAACTACCCGTTTCAAATCTTCATCCAGGCAACGTCTCATTTATCAACCTAGCCAGCGTAGAATGATTGCAGCCAAATAATTTAGGTCTAATCTCATAATATTCCAATTTGCTAATAGAATTCTGTGCCTGTATAATTACTCATGCTATTAAACGTAACGCAAAATCTCATGCCGATGACATCAAGTGATCAAAATGCAGCACGGTAATGAAAACCACAAATCCTAGCCCTTTAGGTACTGCTCAAATATCTCAACGAAAATGGACCTACAGTTTTGATGACGACACTTGTATTCTCTGACATCACACAATCAAATTGCAATAACTAAAAGCTTTGGCGCGCTTTTGTAATCCAGGAGACATATGTGCTAATTTCGGTTTAAGTTGTTGCAAGTAATGATATTGACATCAATTTCAAGCAGTCTGATCACTTAATTTACAGGCATCGTTCATTTTGAATTGACGTGGCAACGTGTCATTTACACACCCCCGAGAAACAATTAATTTTCTATTAGGTCTTGGGTGGTGGGCAGAAGAAGAACTCGTCGCTGCAAGTCTCATTGTAAAAATAAAGGGCGCAGCCGTAAGGGTGCATCTGAGGACAAAGCCAACTACAAAGATAAAGACTTACGTAGTTGTACTTCATAATCAGCTATAGTGATAGCGATGGAAATGAGCTTATCTAACACGTGTACCAAAATTGCCGTTGCACCATTATGGTTTCCTATCTAGCGCACTATGAAAAGGCATTAGAATTATATGTAGATTTTGAGGGCTTCAAGCTTAACCGCAAATAAATGAATATAGCTGAAAACGATGAGATAGTGGACCTTTATTAATGAAACTGCGACTATTGATTATCACAGCGCACCACAATGATATTTCTCGTACAACGTGATACGAATTAGATACTTATGAGGCATACGGGGTGATTTTTTTGTTGGTTCTTATACACCTTTATTTGTTGTATAAGTTATACTAAATGACTAGAAAACCGCATGCAAAATTTAATAAAAGCTATCGAGTATCTCAATGAAAAATCTTCATTGTTGTACCAGAAGGTTACAACAAAACTTGATACATTGGAGTAATTTGTAACGCTGATTTCGAATATGGATATGTAAGTTTTTTGACAAAGGAAATTTGCTAGATTTGTGATCTGACTTAGGCCCATATCGTCAGTCGTTCCTACAATTGTAGGGCGCGTTTATGGCCTCCTTGATTGTCATAGTTTTCTACTTCTCCGTGTCAGAGCTCTATTTTGAGGTTATGTCACACACAAACATCTATTTGCATCAAATTGTACCGGCTTTTGAGTTATATCATGTTTTATCAGCCTGAAATTTCCTACAATTTAAAAGGAAAACATATCTTAACAATAGTAGAGCGCTGACGCTGACACGGGACGAGTGTAATCTAGAAATGTTTGAAGGAGAGAAAAGAGTATGACAATCAAGGCGGCCATAAACGCACCCTACAATTGTAGGGACGACTGACGATACGGGCCTTACCCAAGAAGATCCAGATTGAAAAAAGTATTTAAATGCTTTGTTATCAGCTTAACTCAAAGCTCTTATTTTTTCTCAGCAGGTAGAGGTATAGAAATTTAAATTGCAATAAAACAACGACGGATTATTCGATTAACATGAATTTTTTTTATTCGAAAGATAATCTTGTGGCATTACATTTTAAATATGATTTCTGGCATATGACTGCCACGGCTGGCTCGGATGTAGTTCAATTTGGACGTCCAATTTTCGATGACTTTTTCCAACATTTGTGGCCGTATATCGGCAATAACACGGCGAATGTTGTCTTCCAACAGGTCAAGCGGTTGTGGCTTATCCGCATAGATCAATGACTTTGCATAGCCCCACAGAAAATAGTCTAGCGGTGTTAAATTACAAGATCTTGGAGGCCAATTCACAGGTCCAAAACGTGAAATTAGGCGGTCACCAAACGTGTCTTTCAATAAATCGATTGTAGCACGAGCTGTGTGACATGTTGCGCCGTCTTGTTGGAATCACAACTCCTGGACATCATGACTGTTCAATTCAGGAAT
This sequence comes from Acanthoscelides obtectus, assembly GCA_963669975.1. Lineage (NCBI taxonomy): Eukaryota > Metazoa > Arthropoda > Insecta > Coleoptera > Chrysomelidae > Acanthoscelides > Acanthoscelides obtectus. The sequence continues at coordinate 72,426,931 of CAVLJG010000009.1, forward strand.
GAAAAAGTTAGTAATCATGTCTCTGTACCGATCACCATTGAATGTAACGTTCTGGCCATCATCGTTTTTGAAGAAGTACGGACCAATGATTCCAACCAGCCCATAAAGCGCACCAAACAGTCAGTTTTTCTGGATGTAACGGTTTTTCGACATAGAATTGAGGATTAGCTTCACTCCAAATGCGGCAGTTTTGTTTGTTGACGTAGCCATTCAACCGGAAGTGCGCTTCATCGCTAAACAAAATTCGCTTATGAAAATCGGAACAACGGCAATCTCGTTTTGGGCCCATTCAACGAATCTACGCCTTGCTTGATGATCGTTTGGCTTCAATTCTTACACGAGTTGGATTTTGTAAGCACGCAAACCAAGATCCTTCTGCAAAATCTTCCATAAAGTGGATGGACACAGATCCAATTCCTGTGCTCGATGGCGGATGGACTCATTCGGGTCTTCCTCAATCCTACGCTCTACAGTAGCGATAGCTTCTTCTGTACGCACCGTACGGCGTCTCTGGGCATGCGAGCTATCAATTAGAGTAAACGTGGTGCGAAAACGTTCCATGGTTAATCGGATTAACTGCTCTGATGGACGATTTTGTCGACGATAAAATGGGCGTAGTGCGCGATACGTATTCCGCACAGAACCATTATTTTAGAAATAAAACTGCACAATTTGCAAGCGTTGTTCAGGCATGAGTCTATTCATGATAAATTGCCAAACCAAACTGAGAATAAACCACTTGACAGCTGTCAAATCGGTCGCCATCCTCAAAAGTAACGCCAACTTTAAGTTCTATACCTCTAAAAAAACACCCGTTAGGTACAAACATACATCAATTCTAAATTATTGCATAGCCCTATTTTTGCCTTTTAGGGCATATCTTAACGTAAAACCAGCAACAGGTTCGTGATCCTCATACTCGAACTTTCGGTAAAATATAGACCAAGCTAACCAAAAATCGATTTCGTTTTAAAAAAAAATGTTTTACAATAGAGATAACTCTTTTATTAAACCTCGAAGTTGGAAAAATCACTTTTTCGCATATGTTCAAATAGTTGTGCATTATTGGTCTAAGTGACACAAAAAAGTTAGAGGAATTGAAAATACCTTCAGAATGAGACCATATACGACCAATTTGTTATTGCAAAAAACGTCAAAAATCGTCGATTTCTGCATATTTATTTTTTTACCATAAGACGTGTAGTAAAATAACAGCCAAAAGTTGAAACCTTTGTGGTGTTATTGTTAATATGCGAAAAAAAACATTAAAGGATGCTTAAACGTAGCAGCAAATTTCTAATTAATACTATTTTTTTTTTCAGAAGTCACCTCCTTTGACAAAATTGACCAACGACTTTGAATGAATCAAAAGGCCTCCTATCAAGTTCACCCTCTTGCTAGAGGCTTAGTTTAACATCCCATTAGAAAATATACCAATTTTTCTTATAATAACTATGTAAAAAATGGCGTCAAGTACATTGACTCTATACTTCCTACGTGAGTCAAATCATTGCAAAAGGTGAATTGGAATCGTTATTAGGTAGCATAGTGTCATTGAGATCGGCAGCTCTTAAATATTATAAAGTCTTTCACTGTGACGAAATATGCGACTACTTACAATCATTTGATTTCAACCTACAATCCCCCCCTCCCGAAAATGAAATGAATTGCTGCTTTATACAGATTGGGCAATTTCGGTCTAAACGATGTGCCCAGTGTCAAGACCATTCATCAGTCGGTGTGGAAATTTAAACAAATCGGTGAAGTTAAACACTTGCCAAGGTCGGGCCGTGTTCGAACTGATCTTACTCCGGAAAATATCGAGAAAGTTCGTAAAAGTGTTGTGGAGCGCCCTGAGACGTCTACCAGACATCGTTCTCAAGAATTCGGTATTCGTGGCACGTTATTATACATTATTTTAGAAAAGACTTGCATTTGCGGCCATACAAAATTCAGTTAACCCAATAACGGTGCTGTTGCGTTTTGTAGAACTTCCGATTTCACTGTTTTTTCACTTGAAACTTATAGAGGGTAGTCTTATAGATTATTTTAAAACAAGAAAAGTGTGGATGAAGCACTTTTTTCATGAAATTTTTTTCCCAAATCACTGTATTTTTAGCAGTTTTTCCACCATTAACTCCACCGCCATCCGCCGTATGACGTTGACGCCTGTGCATATGTCATAGCACAGCCGACGTCAACTACGAGCCGTGATGAAAGAAAGGCAACACCGCGCTCGGACGGCATGGTAGTGCTACCCGTGAACGTCGGCCGCCAGCGGCTGTGTGCTCCGTCTCCGTGTAACGTTCAAGAACTAAATTTAATTTTGGAAAAGAGGACAGTTCGATTCGATACAAATCGTCTGAATATGAAATAGCTCTAAAAAATTTAAAAATACGAAATAATCGTGATATATATGAGTCGCTAATGCAGTTAACCTAATTAAAAGTAGGGGAGTAGTGGCATGAAAGAGCCAGTTTTATAGACGTAGCCAAAAAATATACCTTTAATGAATGAAATGATTATTTTTTTAGTCAAACTATTATTTATTTATTAAAGTATATATTTCATACAAAAAAATCTAAAATAAGGTATATAAAACCAATGAAATATACGTTTTTTAAAAATGTGTGATTTGGCTCTTTCATAACATTTCGGTATTGAAAGAGCCACTAAAAGTAATGAAAGGGCCAGCTTGTATTATAACTTGAAATTGTGAAAATTATACAAACTAATAAGTATACACTATTAAAAAACAAATGAAAAGACAATTCTAACAAATTCTTTTTAAAAACTAATCATATTTTATAATAAATATAAACTTAACATATTAGAGGCGGATTATGTTTTATCAATAACAGTGTTGAAATTAAATAAAACAACAAACAACATCTTTTATCAAAAACAAAATCGTTAAATCTATCAGAACAGAATATAATGCGTATTCTTCAAATTAGAAACATGTCTTGCAAAAGAAATTAAGGTTCCCCTTAATACCACAGCATTCATGAGCCCAACCAGAACAAATTTTGCACTGAAACCAATCTTTATCACTGTCTTTATATGGTTTGCTCCAAACTACACAATCATCACTATTGTTATTTGTCTTTGGGTTTATTTTGCTTCGAACACCCTTTGTTTTTAATTCATCCAATACGATAGAGTCAGACGAATCAGAGTCATCTTGCAGAACGGAATTTTCTTTATTTATTTCTGATTTTGTTTTAAGCGTTTTTATGGAGTCTTTTGTAGTCATTTTCTTAACAGTAACTTTTGGTTTCTTTGCACTATACTCTTTCTCCTCTATTTTTTTCCTTTCGGGAGAGTCGGTTACGATAGCAGATGACATTTTTCTATTATTTCGTTTCGTGTTTTGTCTTGGCCCCGCTTTAGAAAATGGTCTTATCATCTCCGGTGATATAATTCGTTGACTCGGATTTGCAGCCGTGGGGGTGGAGGTTGAACAATGAGAGAGTCTGATATTCTGATCTATTAGAAGCTCATTTTCTTCGCCAGCTTCAAACGATTTTGTAGAAGATGGAGGTGTTGTTTCTAAGTTTCTTTCCATACTTTCCTTATACAAGTTCAAACCATCGTTTGACTGCGGATCAAGTCTATCGGTCACATATGAAGATAAAAATGCTTCTTCACTAAATATATTAGAATTTAATGGATAAATTCCTGTTTTCAAAAATCCTTGTGTTATATTATGTGGACTGAAAGCTGGCAAATATGCTTCTTTTACAAATTGCCCAATTTGATAAATAGTAACTGTTTTTCCAGGGTTCGTCAACATCCATTCATTCATGGCAGTGCGGTACCTAGTTTTGAAAGGCCCATATACTGTGATATCTAGTGGTTGCAGTTTATGACTGCAGTGTGGTGGGAATGTAACTATTATAATGGAGTTTTGTCTGACAAATTCAACCACTCTGAGATTTACATGAGAGGTGTGGTTATCCATTAATATCAATGCTGGATTCTCTTTTGAAGGCCTGACATGTATTGCAAAGTGTTCAACCGCTTTCACAAAACAGTCTTCAGTCATCCATCCAGAAACTTGAGCCAATCCTAGGGCTCCTGGCGGACCATTATTTAGCATAATATCTTTATAATTTACTCTAGGAAACACAAAAACGGGCGGCAGAAAACCACCAGCAGCATTAATAAAGAACAGAGTTGTCACCAATGTTCCTCGTTCGGCTGAGGTAACTTGCCCAATTTGTTTCGAACCCCTTTCAGCTATGACCTTAGGAGGATTGGTGACGGTGCTGCAGCCTGTTTCATCGGCGTTAAAAATCCTATGAGGAGGAAATTTGTATCTTTGTAAAACAGTGTTTAATTTCTCAAAAAGTGTGCTTACATTAGCTTTATTAAAACTTGTTGCACAGGATAGAGAAGTGCTTTCAGGTTTTCTCAGAGTTAAGTCTTTGTGTCTGCTCATAAACCCTTTGAGCCAATCATCAGTCGCAGTTTCAACTTCTTTCCATTTGGGTGGACAGATATCATTGGCTACGGCATAATCAAATCCTAGCTTCTTTGCTTGATGTCTTGTTAGGCCATGGCACATTTTAGATGCGGTCTTTAAATAATCTGCAAGCATATTCTCCTGTTCTGTTGTGAAAATACGCCTGTTCCCTATATTAGGTCAGTGTTCATATGATGAATCGCCAGACGTCTTTACTTTTTTAACGATTTTAGCTAAGTAAGCCCTCGATATGTTTAAGGCAAGTGCAGTTCTGTTTATGGACTGACCTTTCTCCAAAACTTCACTGACTGCTTCTTCAATTACCGATTTTTCGGGTCTTTTTCGTTTTTTTGAGCCAGCCTTCTCCATAATGCAGTATCTGAAGCAAATAATTTAAAAATATATAAAAATGCATATTTATTATTATAATAATTTATTACTAAAACTTAAATATAGGGTTATAAAAGAGCCGGTTATGAAAGAGCCAGCTCTTTTAAGGCCTATGCACCCGGCTCTTTCATAACTTATTGGTAAAAAATATATAACCTTCAAAATAACAGCAATATAAAACCTTTTGTCGCTTAGTGTTTACGCAGTTGCAAGGCCAATTATATGCACAAACTGAATCTACAATCCACATACTTATATTTGTTTACAATCAAATGCCAAAAAACTACTTAGATAGAGCAAAATACTTACTTTTGGATGCCAAAAATGTTGACTCGATGTACCGCCGCCTGTTATCACTAGCCAACTGTCAAATGTTTGTGAGTGGCGGGAAATCAGTGCTGCCACCTTAAAATAAGATCACCCACCAAATTCGTTCCTAAACCACCGAAATAATGCAAGTGGCTCTTTCAAAACCTGGCTCTTTCATGCCACTTCTCCCCTATTTAGTTTACGTTTTTTGGTGTCAGCACACTGTGTTCCAACAGGCCCAGCTTGGAAATGTAGAGTAACCTGTTTGTTTTTAATACATTTACTTTCAGTTTTACTGTTATTTTTCAATTTTACATAATCATTCAAAATTATGTTTGAAAAAATAGACAAAAGCTTAGATAAAATATCTGCATAATTGCGGCCACAGATGCAAGTTAAAGAAAATTCACTGTATATAAAGTCAGAGTGAATGCTGAGCAAGGTTAACTGACACAAAATAAATTTTTGATTATTGCTTTTCAAGCAGAAAATTTCCAATCTATCTACATTAATAATAGATTCAAAAATGGCATACATATGGTAGAATATGATTGATACATAACTGGTTGGAATTGACAGTCTTCCTCTTTGCAAATGATCAAAATAAACATTTGTTGTTAATGAACCTTTTTCTTTAACTATTAGCGATTTGCATATCTCGCAGTTTAGGTTTTTAGAGATAGCGTGTGAAGCATATCCAGATATATAAGTCTTAGTACTATCCTCTCTGTCACAATTGGCTAAGTAATTTATCTCAAATACTTCATTGAATATATCCAAAACTTCAGGATTTTGTTTGGTATCCAAGAAATCAAAATTTTCTTGATTTTCTAAGCAGTTTTGGAACCTTGTTTTAATTCCTGCTAAAGAAAATGACGATTCATTTCATTGAAAATATGCTTCAGCCGTATTTTCTTTTCAGCATTTAAAATTTCATCATACGATACATTGTAATTGCAGCCACATAAAAGTCTATAATTGCCAAATCGTTTTTCTAAATTATCAGTGGTGAATTTTCCAGGCAATACATACTCAATGTCAAATTGATTAAATGAATATTCAATTATATTAAGTAGAGTCAGCGTGCTTTGATATAGAGCTGTATACGTTTCTGGTGTCAGGTGTCCATTATTATTCTCTAGATTATGCCATTTTTCTAACCATATCAGGATTTTTTTTTAAAATTGTACTCTATAATCATATTTATTGGTAATAGGCTTACAAAATTCGTTTCGCTTCAATTCTCCTTTTATTACACTTGTATTACTGACAATATCCCACCAATTCCTGATTATTTCCAAAAAGTGTGCAGCATCATTAAACTTTAATTCTTTCATAGCAGCTATTGTTGAGTGTTGGAATAAATTATCTACAAAATTTACATTTTGCCTTTCAAATGAATTTGGATGCAATGTTTTATAATTTAATTTATATGCTTTCTTAACTACAGCTTCTTTTTCCAATTGATATACAGCACGAATGTTTTCAAATTTAGCATACTGAATAATATCATTATTGTCAAAATTAGGATATACAAAAGTTTTGTCTAGGTTTTTTAAATTAATCCAATTCCAAATATCAGGATTATGTGGATTTGGAATAGAATAATTTTCTGATGAATCCTTTGCTAATTTCCTGGACATTGCTCTATTAATTCGGTGATTATCAGTAACAACTCAAATAACTTCAAATCCACATTTTTGAACTAAATTTATCTTTGATCTTATCCATATCATCGAAATTCTGGACAGCTTTTTCATGTTTCTCAATTAATTTTTGTTTTCTTTGCATTGGGTCAGTTCTTTTGGGTGCTTCAGTTTTTGAAAGATATGATGGAAAGTTTGGGAAAATGGAGGGAACAGCATTTTCTTTCAATTTTGGATATTTCAAAGGTATATTATTTTGGACTGTTCCATCCGCCAAAACTATATTTTCTGTCCTGATGATATCCGATTCTCTAAAATGACGACAGCTGAGTATTTTGAAGGTGTCCAATTTTTTCTGGGAATTGCCATAAGCCATTTGTTTTTCAGACTTTTGGTACTTGGGAAGCGAAAAGTTGAAACATAGCTTTCTGTTTTCAAAGCAGAATTATAGTTTGCATTGCATAAAGGAACACAGCAACAACGAGGCATATTGTCTACGTCAAATACTTGATAAATGAAAAAATAATAATACAACCTGAATTTGCACGTTTTCAATAGTTGAAATCCTTAGCGTCCTGAGGCGCGAACAGCCACAGTCACACTTCTTAGTTTATTTTTAAAGCACAGAAGCACTACAACTGGAGTCTATTTCTCATATATTATAGTCACCGATCACTTTGAACACATACACACACTTTGAAGCTTAGAAAACAAGATTATCTCTTAATTACAGCCTCTGGGATTCCAAAATCACAAATTGAAAAGGTTATGTTTTCTCAGCGTTTTGAGCACGAGTTGCGTCGATGCAGCAAGCAGCGGCGGGAGTAACACTACCACCTACGTTGCCAGATTTCTTTGTTCACGCCTCGTAGTTGACGTCGGCTGTTGTCGTAGTATATGAGAGGCGCTTGCCTGCACTGTTGCCAAATTGGGCTCCGCATTAAGGGGAAAGTATGAAAAGTGGAAAATTTATATACGTATATTCAAATAATGCAACCCAAAAGCGAAAAACTGAAACAAACAACAGTGAAAAAATAAAAAGCGATTATTAATAATTATATAACAAAATATAACAGTAGTAAACTAAAAAACAATTGTAAATAATTATAAAAACAGTAAAACAAAAAACAATTCCATGTAATTATAGAAAACAAAAAAGAACACAGGGAACTGTGGGTCCTGGGCCTCTTCGATGTCTCCACGAAACGTGGGCACATTATTTATGTTCCAAATAGGAGTGCGACTACGCTTGAGAGCGAAATACTAAAATTTGTCAAGCCGGGAACAGAAATCTGGAAGGACGGTTGGGCCGGCTACAATCGCTTGGGGAACCTAGGAGGTGTTTCCCCCTACATCCATGAAACATTGAACCGCACACTAAATTTTGTGGATCCAGTGACAGGAGTGTGCACTAATGAAATTGAAGGGCACTGGTCTAGATTAAAGATTTTGAGGCGGCTGGGTGTCATGAAATCGCCTCATTTACCCGAATATATTGACCAGTTGATTTGGTGGGGGCTCTATGGTCCTAGACCCGGAGACCGATTCAAAAATATATTGCGACAAATTGCCGCAAAGTATACCTTTTAATATTGAATACTTTCTGTTCATTTTAGTTTTTGGATTTGTTTTTTAATTTACTGTTTTTACTTTACTGTTTTTACTTTTTTGTTTTGTTTTTTGTTATCACTTAGAATTGCTATTTATTTTACTGTTTGTTGTTTTTTATAATCACATGAAATTGTTTTTTTTTTGTTTTACTACTGTTCTTTTTTTGTTACAACTTAGAATTGCTTTTTATTTTACTGTGTTGTTTTTTGTTTTTTATAATCACATGGAATTGTTTCTTGTTTTACTGTTTTTATAATTATTTACAATTGTTTTTTAGTTGACTACTGTTATGTTTTGTTTTATAATTATTAAGCATCGCTTTTTATTTTGCCACTGTTGTTTGTTTCGGTTTTTCGCTTTTGTGTTTCATTATTTATTATACGTATATAAATTTTTCACTTTTCATATTTTCCCCTAAATGCGGAGCCCAATCTGGCAACAGTGCAGGCAAGCGCCTCTCATATACTATGACATATGCACAGACGTCAACATCATACGGCAAATGGCGGTGGAGTTAATGGTGGAAGAACTGTTAAAAATACAGTGTTTTGGGAAAACATTTTCATGAAAAAAGTGCTTCATCCACACTTTTCTTGTTTTAAAATAATGTATCAGACTACCCTCTATAAGTTTCAAGTTAAAAACAGTGCAATCGGAAGTTCTACAAAACGCAACAGCACCCCAATAACTACAGTACTAGTGACCATGGGAGTCGCCGACTGACTGTATTAGTCATGCAATATTTCAGCTAATACCCAAAATAACGATTTTTACTGACAACTGATCAATGATCAACAGCCAAAAAATATCCTAAATAAAATCAACAAAATATTACTATTTTTAATGTGCTAAAACCGGAATGAAACTTATTCTTTCAATATTAGTTCAAGTTTTAGAGATACGTTAATTATATGTGTTTCTGCTGTGACAGTGTTAATATACTGTAATTCACAAGAATGCACGTGCTACATTTTTATATTCGGCAAGGAAAGATGATGTAATCGGCATGATTGTGTTACGTTATACATACGTGTACATTATATTGTTTTATATTAGCCATTTTTTCCTCAGTTGGCTGACAGCGTTCATGCAAGATGTCTCGAAAGTGTGTAAACAATCCAGATCAGTTTTGTTACGTGTGTGGTGATGTGACTTTTGCGTCTCAGAGACGGTCTATTACTCCACTAATAACAAAGGCATATCAGCTTTATTTCGGTTGTAAACTAGGTGATCAAGACAAACAGTGGGCACCCCACATCTGCTGTAATACATGTGCTTCAAGTCTGAGGAGCTGGTTAAATGGCAAAGAACGGTCTATGCGCTTTGCTGTCCCAATGGTTTGGAGAGAGCCTACAAATCATATTAATGATTGTTACTTTTGCATGGTACCTTGTGTTGGACAAGCCACAGGTATGTCCAAGAAAAAAAAATCGGTTGTTAACTACCCAAATATACCTTCTGCGATGAGACCCGTGCCTCACAGTGACGAAAATCCTATTCCAAAACCCCCAGAATCCTACACTTGCGAATCAGAAAACGAATCAGATCATGGCGATCGAGTGATTCGTCAGGAAGAAGATATGCCATCAACGTCAAGAGATCCTGATTTTATACCGAGCACGTCATGCCACCAACCGCACAAAATAACACAGTCAGAATTAAATGATCTTGTAAGAGATTTAGAACTTCCAAAATGTAAGGCAGAGTTACTTGGATCAAGACTGCAGCAGTGGAGCTTGTTAGAAGACGATGTTTCGGTATGTGTTTTTCGTAAACGCCACAAAGACTTTTTCCATTTTTCAATATGGAGAATAACTTGGTTTTCTGCAGTAACATTAACGGCTTACTGGCGGCTTTAAATATAAACTATAACCCAGAAGAATGGAGATTGTTTATAGACAGTTCAACATTGAGTTTAAAGGCAGTGTTATTGCATATTGGAAATATTTTACCATCTCTTCCTGTAGGGTATGCAGTTCACATGAAAGAATCATATGACAATATGAAGTACCTATTGACATGCATAAAATACGATGAGCACCAATGGCATATTTGTGGCGATTTGAAAGTTGTTGCACTTTTACTTGGGCTGCAGCTAGGCTACACAAAGTTTTGCTATTTTTGTGTGAATGGGACAGTCGGGCAAAGGCACTTCATTACACCAGACAAAACTGGCCTGTTCGTCAATTCCTAGAGCCAGGTCAAAAAAATGTACAGCATATGCCATTAGTAGATTCGAAAAAAATTTATTACCACCACTGCATATCAAGTTGGGCCTAATGAAAAACTTTGTCAAGGCATTAGATAGAGATGGGGCAGCTTTTCAATACCTGCGTCAGAAATTTAGAAGACTAAGTGAGGCAAAGGTTAAAGAAGGTATTTTTGTTGGACCACAGATTCGAAATATTTTGAATGATACACAGTTTGAAAACACTTTAACAGGTATTGAAAAAACTGCTTGGAATGATTTCCGTCTGGTGGTCACTAATTTCTTGGAAAACAGAAAAGCTGACAACTGTAAAACCCTTGTCAAGAATATGCTGTCATCGTATTAAAAGATGGGCTGTAATATGTCTCTTAAGATACATTTCCTATACTCACACCTGGACTTTTTTCCTGACAATTGCGGAGCCCTAAGTGATGGGCACGGCGAACGTTTTCATCAGGATATTCCAACAATGGAAAAAAGGTACCAGGGAAAGTGGAATCCTTCCATGCTTGCAGAGTACTGTTGGACTCTTGGTAGAGATGCTCCAGAAACGATCCATAAAAGAACAGCAAAAAGACAACGCATATAGTAATTCTTATAAGTATATGAATCTTGTTACTTTTTTTAATATATCCTTTCTAAGTTTCCACAAAAGATTAAGATGAAAAAAAATGACGTATTTTATTTAATTTCACAAGTATTCAAGATACAAACCAGTCAGTTACATATCGGCCACCCAATAGTGGCTGGCTACATGGAGTTCGTTACGCCCTAAACAAAAAACGCTTCCGATATATCCAAATCCCAATTATTTGTTCACCTGCCAAAATGTTTTCATATTAATCAACCGTTCGCGTATGCTACCTAAACTAGCTGTTCAACACAATACATCAAAATATAATAAGCCGCTTACCGAATGCATTAAAATGTTAAAAATCTATTCGGCTGTATAAAACAAATTTTAAACGACGGTAGGGTGTTCGTGCTGTCGATGTGGTTCTGGAAACTCATCAATCTTCCAGTCTTGGCACCTAATCAATATGGACACCACATATTTATTAATGTATCGACTGCTAACTTGTTTTCGTTGTGTAGGTGGTATTAGATTTCGATTGATCATTTTGCTTCGTTTTGTTGTAAACAGAAGGTTTTTCGAGTCATCAACCTAGTTTCATGTGCAATATTGCAGCTGTGGACCAAGAAACGCAACGAATATTAACCCCTTACTGCATGATTTTTTTGTTTTCGTTAAAATAAATATACAGGGTGGCCAAACACGTGACGTCATAAAAAAAATTAGATTCTCCACATCGAGAGGAACCCAAATCATCCCCATATATATGGTCCGATTTTGTTTAGTTTAGGAGTTATGATTTTTTTTCGGATTTTTCGAGAATTTTTGAGTTCTGTGTTTATTTTTACCATAACTTCGTTAATAATTGTGATAAATGCCTGCTTTTTTCACGATTATGTAGCTAAGACCTAAGGCTTAACTATCATATAATCATTCAAGTCATGTAACTAATACTACTTTTTAATTTTTTTCAAAATCTTCGAACATAACAAAAAAGTAAAAAAGTGCAACAACTTTGAACGTTTATAAAAAATTGAAAAAACATGTTCTTACTATTCGTAAGTATCTTAAAAACTTCCTTACGGTATCAGCTATTTACCGTAAAAATTTCATCAACCTAGCTTTACTACATGCTACCGTAATTGTGGCTCAAATAGAACCGAACCCAAAATTGGATAACCCTCTGCTCAATAGAAATTGTTAGTTTCGGAAAAAAAATTTGCAAAAACCACAAAAACACGTTTGATTTTTACTGAACAGCAGATTATTATTCATTTATGTTATTTACAAGAGGTTTTCAAAATGTCTGCCTCTAACAGAAATGCACAGTGTACACCTACGTATGAAATTTTGTTTTAAATCTCTAAATGCTTGTGTGTTGTTTTTCAACACATGTGTCGCTTCTTGAATTTTGTTCCTCAATGAATTTTCATTTGCACATTCTTGGGCGAATGTTATGTCTTTAAAATATCCCCAAACAAAAAAATCAATGGGGTTGAGGTCAGGGAAGCGTGGAGGCCATCGTATCGGTCCGTTTCGTCCGATCCATCTGTCTGGGAACCTTTCGTTTAAGTAGTTTCGCACGATCGTTGCGTTGTGGCATGGTGCACCATCATTCTGGAACACCATGTTCCGTCTGGCTTCCAGGCTTGAATCTTCCAGCAATAATGGTAGGCTATTTTCAAGGAAGCTTTTGTAGGCTACCGAATCCAACCTTGACGACAGTTCAAATGGACCGATAAATTCCATATTGAATATTCCTGACCACATGTTCACACTAAAACGGTGTTGAAATGTCGACGGCCTTGACTGGTGGGGGTTTTCAACAGCCCAAGTATGTAAATTATGGATATTGAATATCCCTGTTCTTTCAAAACGTGACTCGTCAGTCCATAAAATTTTATCAAAAAAATCGGGATCCTCTCGTTGTCTTCGCAGCATTGTCTCGCAGAAATCCACTCTTAACTGGTAATCTGAAGGCATCAACGCTTGAACTCTTTGAACATGATAGGCATGATAACCTTCTTCATGAAGAATATTTTGTATCGATGTTCGTGGTATTCTAAGGTTTTGTGCCATGGATCTCGTACTCGTTGAGGGATTCCGGCTAATTTCTTCAAGTACTACTTCTCTGCGATCCGGATCAGCTGTAGGATATCCTTCATTGCTTCCTCGTCCTGGAATGCGGCCTGCCATGAAAGTGTTATGTGTGTTAATAAAAACACGGTGGTCTGGGTAATGCTCAGGTTGTCGTCCGCCTCGGCGTATAAGTTGTTCCCGGTACAGCTGAGCTGGTAAAGCGCCGTTGCCTTGAGCAACGGCATAATAATAATGCATTTCTGCATATTCACGCAACGTATAATGCATCACAAACTTCTTAGCAAACAAAGTCCAAATCAGTATGCAAAGCAGAGTCCCGGAATATCCAATTTTTTAGAGCACGAGGTTTCGGCTGATATGGCCTCTTATTTCGTCTGCAGGTGACTTAGCCTTTCGGGGTTATTTATACCAGAACGGCTGACGTGTCCTGTGCCGTAGATGACGTGGCTGGTCGGTGACGATGACGTGTCCTCTGTTGGTTGGCCTAACCAGAGCCTGAAAAATTAAAAAGTAGTATTAGTTACATGACTTGAATGATTATATGATAGTTAAGCCTTAGGTCTTAGCTACATAATCGTGAAAAAAGCAGGCATTTATCACAATTATTAACGAAGTTATGGTAAAAATAAACACAGAACTCAAAAATTCTCGAAAAATCCGAAAAATAATCATAACTCCTAAACTAAACAAAATCGGACCATATATATGGGGGTGATGTGGGTTCCTCTCGATGTGGGGAATCTATTTTTTTTTTATGACGTCACGTGTTTGGCCACCCTGTATGTGCTAGTTCATATTAGAAAAGTAACTAGAAAAATATATAAAAAAATTATTGACGCTTTTTTTAAAAAAATATCCTTTTTGACATGTGCCAAATTTGACACAAATTGCAATAGTTGAATAATAACGGAAAAATTTACTGAAACCATATATGTTATAAATCGTTAAAAATACATGGGAAAACACCTAAACTAAATGTAATTTTGAATAAACATGTATTTACTCCAGATGAAAACGGCCAAAACAACATAAACTAACATTACATTTATCACACCAAACTTGTGTTTTCCCCTTACACTCAGGAAATTTGCATCTTCATGCCACTCAGGAAGATTTCACACATTGTCGCGACGAATTCCTTGGGCTGGTATTTCCGCAAAATGATATTTCCTTTTTTTTAAATCCAGTTGAGGCTGTAGTGAGCTATTGGGTCTGCCTCGCTTTTTTGAAGTTACGTGGGATCTTGTTAGAATTTCTGCTAAACCAAGTTTAAATTCAGCCAGTGGCAAATAGTCATCAGAATTGTTCTCAGTGAGAGATCTTCTCCACAATATCCAACTATTACAGCACAACATCTCGAGGAAATGGAAAAATATTCTTAGGTAAATTTTTTTTGACCTTATAAGTATCCCATGGTATCATAACATCGAGTTAGGTAGATCAACACCTCCCATATAGTTGTTGTATATTTCTATACTCTTTGGACGAGGAAATAATGTGCTTTTTTTCCTTTCTGCAAAATCTCTGTACTTCGGAAATGGGCCGACTTCCTACGTAAGTTGATACTGTGGTAACTATTTTGTTATCATACCAGGAAACTACTGAAACATCTACGCCATCGACTCGAGCAACTCTCTCCATAATTTGATTGATCAACAGCCAAAAAATATCCTAAATAAAATCAACAAAATATTACTATTTTTAATGTGCTAAAACCGGAATGAAACTTATTTTTTTTTATTAGTTCTAGTTTTAAAGATACGGTAATTATATGTGTTCCTGCTGTGACAGTGTTAATATACTGTAATTCACAAGAATGCACGTGCTACATTTTTATATTCGGCAAGGAAAGATGATGTAATCGGCATGATTGTGTTACGTTATACATACGTGTACATTATATTGTTTTATATTAGCCATTTTTTCCTCAGTTGGCTGACAGCGTTCATGCAAGTCTCGAAAGTGTGTAAACAATCTAGATCAGTCTTGTTACGTGTGTGGTGATGTGACTTTTGCGTCTCAGAGACGGTCTATTACTCCACTAATAACAAAGGCATATCAGTTTTATTTCGGTTGTAAACTAGGTGATCAAGACAAACAGTGGGCACCCTACATCTGCTGTAATACATGTGCTTCAAGTCTGAGGAGCTGGTTAAATGGCAAAAAACGGTCTATGCGCTTTGCTGTCCCAATGGTTTGGAGAGAGCCTACAAATCATATTAATGATTGTTACTTTTGCATGGTACCTTTTGTTGGACAAGCCACAGGTATGTCCAAGAAAAAAAATCTGTTATTAACTACCCAAACATACCATCTGCGATGAGACCTGTGCCTCACAGTGACGAAAATCCTATTCCAAAACCCCCAGAATCCTACACTTGCGAATCAGAAAACGAATCAGACGATGGCGATCGAGTGATTCGTCAGGAAGAAGATATGCCATCAACGTCAAGAGATCCTGATTTTATACCGAGCACGTCATGCCACCAACCGCACAAAATAACACAGTCAGAATTAAATGAACTTGTAAGAGATTTAGAACTTCCAAAATGTAAGGCAGAGTTACTTGGATCAAGACTGCAGCAGTGGAACTTATAAGACGATGTTTCGGTATGTGTTTTTCGTAAACGCCACAAAGACTTAGAACCATTTTTCAATATGGAGAATAACTTGGTTTTCTGCAGTAACATTAACGGCTTACTGGCGGCTTTAAATATAAACTATAACCCAGAAGAATGGAGATTGTTTATAGAAAGTTCAACATTGAGTTTAAAGGCAGTGTTATTGCATATTGGAAATATTTTACCATCTCTTCCTGTAGGGTATGCAGTTCACATGAAAGAATCATATGACAATATGAATTACCTATTGACATGCATAAAATACGATGAGCACCAATGGCATATTTGTGGCGATTTGAAAGTTGTTGCACTTTTACTTGGGCTGCAGCTAGGCTACACAAAGTTTTGCTGTTTTTTGTGTGAATGGGACAGTCGGACAGAGGCACTTCATTACACCAGACAAAACTGGCCTGTTCGTCAATTCCTAGAGCCAGGTCAAAAAAATGTACAGCATATGCCATTAGTAGATTCGAAAAAAATTTTATTACCACCACTGCATATCAAGTTGGGCCTAATGAAAAACTTTGTTATTCATTAGATAGAGCTGGGTCAGCTTTTCAATACCTGCGTCAGAAAATTCCAAGACTCAGTGAGGCAAAGGTTAAAGAAGGTATTTTTGTTGGGCCACAGATTCGAAATATTTTGAAAACACTTTAACAGGTATTGAAAAAACTGCTTTTAATGATTTCCGTCTGGTGGTCAGTAATTTCTTGGAAAATAGAAAAGCTGACAACTATAAAACCCTTGTCAAAAATATGCTGTCATCGTATCAAAAGATGGGCTGTAATATGTCTCTTAAGATACATTTCCTACACTCACACCTGGACTTTTTTCCTGACAACTGCGGAGCCGTAAGTGATGAGCACGGCGAACGTTTTCATCAGGATATTTCAACAATGGAAAAAAGGTACCAGGGAAAGTGGAATCCTTCCATGCTTGCAGACTACTGTTGGACTCTTGGTAGCGATGCTCCAGAAACGATCCATAAAAGAACAGCAAAAAGACAGCGCATATAGTGATTCTTATAAGTATATGAATCGTGTTACTTTTTTTAATATATCCTTAAAAATAAAAAGTTTTTTTTCTAAACCGCAACTATTTTTTTTATTTCATTGTCATTTTTGGATTCAGCGCCCCAAAATTAACAAAGAAGTGCACTTTTCCCACAAGATACAATTAAAAAACTTAAATTTTTTGTCCAGTAATTGTACCTCTACCTTTTTTCTTCATCACAGATTCCTTAGGAAATTCGCAATCTGGCAGACGATTTTTGCGAACAGTACCAAGAGGCAAAATGCCCTCTTTGTTGAGATAAACCAGTAATGGAAGGCCGGTGAACCAGTTCTCAAAAAAAAACCTTGTAATTTTGATTCCTTGGAATTGACTCTGTAAGTTTCACTACCACATTACTACTTGCCCCAAGATCTGTTTGATAAGGCTGCAAATTAGTTGGCCCAGAAAAGAAGTCGAAATCATAACTGAATCCTGATACTCCGCTTAGTACGAAAACTTTATAGCCCCATTTATGAGGTTTTTTTGGGTTATATTGCTTTAGGGTTGATCGAGCTTTAGTTGGTATAATTTGTTCGTCAACTGCAAGATGCTCTTCTTTTGGGACAAGTAGCTACCTCTCTCGCACTTTTTCTAAAAAAGGACGAATTTTAAACAGCTTATCGTAATCAGGTTCATCGCGATTTTGTTGCTTCGTATTATCATTGAAGTGAATAAAACGTTTTATTTCTTCAAATCTGTTACATGTCATAGCTTCAGTTATTGCAGTAACTCTCAGTGTACTACTCCAATAGCTTCTAGTGGATGGCAGGTGCGCTACAGACATGTATATGCAAATTCCAATGAAAATATTTATCTCTTCTTTAGTTATATTTGGTGGCTTTTCAGGCCTACATTGTATAGCATATAAATTGGTCTGTTCCATTATATGTACCAGTATGTCAGCCGTAAAGAAAAACTTGAAAAATTCGAATATGCCACCCAAATTCAAAATATCTTTTCCTAAGGAGTGAGACCCCGTGAATAATATGTCTTCGTCAGATACCCTCAACTGTTTATCTTCCCAATGAAAACATACCTTCTCTTTTTTCTCTGCCTTGTTTGCTGCAATGAGAGTTGAAAGGGGAACATCGTCTTCACTATCGGAAAAATCACTTTCTAGAGTCTGAGGAGGACGTTGCAAATTGAGCAATCTCCTACCCATCATATCCCACACGTGCTCAATTGGGGATAAGTCGGGAGATTTTGGTGTCCATGGTAACAATGTGACATCATTATGTTGAAAGAAGTCTATTGTGACTCTTGCAACATGTGGTCGGGCATTATCTTGTTGGAAAGTTGGATCTGCCAGGGTGTCAAGATAGGGTAAAAGATGGGGTTCTAGAACTTCGTGGATATAACGCTGCACGTTCATGTTACCTCTGATGAAGATTAAAGGTGACCTGGAACCATAAGCTATAGCACCCCAAACCATAACTCCAACAGTGTGATGAACATGTCTTTCAACAAAAAACTGAGGATTCCTCCTTTCACCACGTCGCCTTCTAACCCTTACACCGACGTAATCGCCTTGAGTGGTGCAGACAACGGTCACTCTGGGATCAAGAATGGAACAGTATTGACTTTAGTGACGAGTCTCGATTTTGTTTAGGTATGCACGATGGTCGTGCCAGGGTTAGAAGGCGACGTGGTGAAAGGAGGAATCCACAGTTTTTTGTTGAAAGACATGTTCATCACACTGTTGGAGTTATGTTTTGGGGTGCTATAGCTTATGGTTCCAGGTCACCTTTAATCTTCATCAGAGGTAACATGAACGCGCAGCGTTATATCCACGAAGTTCTAGAACCCCATCTTTTACCCTATCTTGACACCCTGGCAGATCCAACATTCCAACAAGATAATGCCCGACCACATGTTGCAAGAGCCACAATAGACTTCTTTCAACATAATGATGTCACATTGTTACCATGGCCACCAAGATCTCCCGACTTATCCGCAATTGAGCACGTGTGGGATATGATGGGTAGGAGATTGCTCAATTTGCAACGTCCTCCTCAGACTATAGAAGCACTTCGAGAGGAGTTGGTGGTTGCCTAGAATGAGATACCACAGGAGGACATTGACCACCTGATCAGAAGCATGTCTAGGCGCGTTGGAGAATGCGTAGCACATCAGGGTGCATCCACACATTATTAAAGGTCAAAGGGCTTTAAAGCAGTGCAATCATTTTGAAATTTTTATCATTTACTTATTATGCTTCATTAAGTACTTATACAAAATTTTATTAAAATAAAACCATTTAAACTGGGTGTTCGGATTTATATGTCACTTAGTATATTTCACGTGTGCCAAATTTGGGACAGTATGCGGTAAGGGGTTAAAAATGTCGTCCAGTAGATTGACTTTCTACTTCCTACGCCTTCGTTAGATGTTTCAAAGAAAGAGGATCAGTCAAATCGTTTCAAAAGGCAAGATCGAATGGTGATTATGTAGGTTCACTATATAGGGTAACTCAGGGTGATATGGTAAATCGGGTGAAATAGTGAATTGATCTAGTTCTTCACCGGGAACACAGATATCGCTGTAAGTTTTAATGGCGAAAGTTTATTATCATATGTGTTGCGTGCACCCGATGAAAACAACGATTGTTTTAAAAATCGTAGGTTATTTGTAAAAAACTGTTTTTGGTGCTCAATAATTTGTATACGATGCATGCATTTGTATCTGCATCCTTAGACTGTTTAAATGGTACATAACCGAGAAATCACTGCTTTTAATATTCTGAACTCTTCGCCACGCTATTCACCGTTTCACCCATGACAAATGGGAGGAATGGTGAATTTGAGGGTGGGTGATTCGGCGAAGACTTTTTGGCTGGCTTCAGCAGTGACAACAGAAAAGCCGCAAATAACCGCTGGCAAAGTTTTGCATCAAATGTCGCCGGTACCTACATTAGATAAAATTACATCTGTAAAGAAGAAATCCAGAGCTTCAGTGAAGGTTTTAAATTTCCCATCTAACATCGTCAGCCTACGAAACAGAAAACGAAAAAACAAAACCGAGTCCGTGAAGAGTAAAGCAAGTGCGAAAAGGAAAGCCAAAGAAAGAACCGCAAGCAAAAAGACTACCAAACGAAATACTAAAATCAAGCAACTTGTAACGCTTCCTTTCCGCAAAAAAAGTCCAGAAAAGATGGAATGCAATGAAGATTCCAACTTTTCTGCACAATCACAGAAAGGGGGTTACAATTAGCTTCCGGTAGCTCAGTCGGTGGCATGAAGACATCTACAGGCGTGTAGCTGTGTGTCGACCATGGCATGGCTAGAGGATAGAAGAACAAACAGAACACAAAAATTTAACAGATTTTATTTAACAAGAAAGCATTTTCATTACATTACAATTTTACAGTTTTAAAGAACAAGATAAGTTTTACATCTTTGGCGCTGCTATAAAACTATCAACTTATCTTTCGCTGGTCCATTTTGACTAGACTGAAGCGAGGATGGCCAGGTGCTTGAAGTGGAGGTCCCAGTTATGAGGGGTGACCTCACATATAGTGGCTTCAAAACCAGTTGTAGGCGAAGTTGAACTTAAAGGCGATGGCGCTGCCAAGGCACATGCATGGATGAAGTGATAGGCCAAGCAACGCAAAGTCAAAGACTAAGGCAAAGGGAAAAGGAAAGAGAAAGGGAAAGGGAAAGAGAAAGAGAAAGGGTAAGGGAAAGGGAAAGAGAAAGAGAAAGTGAAAGGGGGTGGCCCCAATCTGAAAAAGAACCGTGTGCATTAGCAACGTGCCCTAATGGCCAAGGCATTTCCAATCTCAGTCTGCCTCAAAAGAGAACCAACGATTTTCTAGGTTAGAATTACATTATATAGTTTGATAAAATCAAACCGAAAATTGGAAATGCCTTTCATAAAATAAAATCATGAAATAGCAAAAAAAAAGCGTAAAACAAGATGGTGGTCATCAAAAATTTCTCCACATGCTTCTGATATAAAAACACAAATATCGAATATTCATAATCAACGTACTTATAATTTCACTGAACTATGAATATATATACGCACACAGAGGAAAAATCGATGTGGATCGATTTCCACCTCGAATTGATTAAAGTTATGGCGAATGATCGAAGTAGTCGAAAATGACGTTCGATGGATATTTTAAAATCGTACAAGAAATAAACCACTTACATATCGATTATCTATAAACTACAGGCAGATCCAGCAATAAAACTGTATAGTATTATAAAACTCACCATTTTGTCCTATACGGACACACATTCTACAAAATTCTAGCACATGGTGCTATATGACCTTGTGCTACAGAGAAGAAAATTCTTAGCTCTTGTTCGATCGGCGGCTCAAGTGAAAAGGAAGCGCGAGGAAGATCGCAGATCAGGAACTCCGCATCAAGCGCTCCAAGCGGAAAATTTTCCAAGTAAAAAAGCTAGAGATGGGATTGATGATTTGCGATTCTGAAATGATAATCGAGAAGTGATTTAATAAATACAATCGGACGGTGAAACCGTTACAAACTTGAAAAACAAAAACCGTCTAGCGCTGAAACCGAATCCGACTTATCGCTAGCTATTGACGACGTGGACGATGAAGACAGTTGTTGCATAGGGTGTGGTGAACTGTGCAGTTGCACTAAAACGGACGTGGATTCGATCAAATGTTTTACATGTCAACGAAGGCTATACAGGGTGTTCCGAAAAAAGTGTGCAATATTCTACCAGCAGTTTCTAGAGCTTAAAATAGGAAGAAAAGTTTATATAAACATAGGTCGACAAACGTCCCCTAAGGGCGCTACGGTCTTTTGAAGGGGCTCCCCTGAGGATGGTTTTTCCTTAATATTTCCGATACGTGCTGAGGTAAAGACATAAAATTTGGTATCCTATCCTAGTTTTTTATGCTTTATTTAAAAATATCAACAATTTTAGACAGTTTTGTTTGGAAGCGTATGTAACAGGGACGGACTCAGGTTATTTTAGCACCAAAATTTTGGTGTGATTCTATTTTTGAAATTCAATTTTAGAATTTGAAAATTTAGGGTTTTCTACATGAAAAAGGTACTCTGTTGAATATCGATAAAATGTGCCATTTTTGAATAAAATCAAACTAAAAAATTTGTCACATGATAGGAAATGTACTGCGAATTTAAATGAATTGTTGAATAATTAGCCATGGCAACGAAAAAACTAATTTATTAATTGGTAAATATTACATAAATACATAATTTTATGCAACACAGCTAACATTTAGTCAAAAACAAAGAAATTAATTTTTTCTACGAACGAAATTGAAATTTGTTTAAAAAAGAAGACATGGATATAATTAAAACTAGCTTTACAATAAGTGTTCAAATAAATTCTCATTTTGTTGGATACAGAGTCTCGCTCGACGAACTAATGATTGCGTAGCCCGAAAAGTGGAGAACCCTTTTCTTATTTCATTTGCAGTATGATGGATTCTTTGAAGTAAATCTTCTTGAGTATTTACTTCAGTCGAGTAAACTAGGTCTTTTAATGACCCCCAAACATAGAAATCCAATGGATTTTGGTCAGGTGAACGTGGCGGCCACGCTACAGGACCTCCTTGGCCTATCCACCTGTCTGGACAATTGACATTCAACCAATTTCGAACATTGCGTCCAAAATGTGCAGGGGTGCCATCATGTTGAAAAAACATATTTTCTTGAAACTGCTGGCGCACATCCAATGGTATTATACCCATGAGCTCATTCTGGAGAAAGTTCAGATTCACCTACTGAATTAAGACGTTTGAAAAGAACAATAGGCCCAATTACTTGATCCCCAATTACTCCTGCCCATAAGTTCAATGAAAATCTATGTTGGAAATTTGTACGGCGAACAACTTTTGGATTTTCATTTGACCAGTGATGCATGTTATGGAAATTAAAAGCACCATTCCTAGTAAATATTGACTCAGCCGACTATAATATTCTAGGAACAGTGTTTCCATTTGCTAATATCCACTGGCAAAACTCGATTCGTGCTAAAAAATCTGCCTTCGTTACATGCTGCACCCGTTTAAAATGATAAGGATGTAATATCCATACGATAGTGGCCCTCCTGAGCCCTGCATGCGCTGAAAACTTCCATGGTTTGACAAATTCCGGTGAATATCAGTAAACATTCAACGTCCAGATACTATGCGATTGGGAAATCTTCTTTGATATTCTCTTACGGTGGCCAATGAACTGCCATTGCGAAACTCGTACACAAAATGCATGTCAGTCAGTTCTCTGTCTGTAAATCTTGGCATTTTAAATCGATTTAACAAAAATTTTGATTTCAATCTAGTAATTTTACACTGCTAACAATGTCAGCTTAACGTCAAAATAAGTCATAACAAATCAAAACAACTTTTGTTTGCAGTCATGGCCAACTATGTATAATCAACAATTCATTTAAATTCGCAGTACATGTGACAAATTTTTTAGTTTGATTTTATTCAAAAATGGCACAATTTATCGATATTCAACAAGAGTACCTTTTTTATGTAGAAAACCCTAAATTTTCAAATTCTGGAACCGAATTTCAAAAATACTATCACACAAAAATTTTGGGGCGAAAATAACCTGAGTCCGTCCCTGTTACATACGCTTCCAAACAAAACTGTCTAAAATTGTTAATATTTTTAAATCCAGCATAAAAAACTAGGCTGGAATATCAAATTTTATGTCTTTATCTCAACACGTTTCGGAAATATTAAGGAAAAACCATCTTCAGGGCCCCTTTAAAAGACCGTAGCGCCCTTAGGGGACCTTTATCGACCTATGTTTACATAAAATGTTCTTCCTATTTTAAGCTCTAGAAACCGCTGGTAGAATATTGCACACTTTTTTCGGGACACCCTGTATAAAGACTGTTCAAAATACGAATCCGTGTGGATATATGTGGTAAAAAATTCAGTCAATATGCATATGCCTGGGTGAAATGGCGAATTTATTAAAAATAATCAATGTGTTTTTTTTTTCATTTAGTACTGCGTTAAAGAGGATATGATACTGTTAAGTTGTTGCCAACATAGTTTGTGGAAAACAAGTGACTTTATTTTGTTTAAATAAACATTTTCTAGAGTTTTACACGGCTCAATTTTTTAGTCCACCATATCACCCTGACTTACCCTAAAGCAAATCTATCATATTTCTTGTTTTCATAGCAGATGTAAGGAAAATATGTGAGTTACCACGTCTAACAGGAATTATATATCGCATTTTTATTATTAAATTTTTCCGTTGTTACCAGGATCCGAAGCTTTTCCCTGTCAAAAAAGCGTAACTTTTTTGGCAATCGAAATTAATCAGAATAATATGTTTCAGAAGCCAGTGTATCAACGTAGAACTAGAACGCATGATACTTTGGAATAAACACCCACATACACAACTATTCGATCGAACAAAAAGCCTAATAAAAGGATTATGGTTTAGCGATGAGCCGAAACCTATTAGAGAAAACATGCGCCAGTTTACCATGTGAAATATGAGTACATATCAGTATCATGTCGCATCATGCAGAATTGGCTTTCAGTCGGATATGTTAGAATAAATGAACCGGAGTGTTATTCCTGCTCAGGGGCGGAGAGGTGGCACGTATTTCTATTACTACATGATGCAAAAAATAAACTAGCAGGAAAAAGTCATTCATTTCTGCAGGTCAGACTCTAGATTGGTGAGGAATTTATTCATCCATTCATCATTGATAGGTTTCTGCGGTTTTAGAACAATCAACCAGCTCAATTGAAGTGTTCTGGGTAGACTGGCTTGAATCCATACCATAGACCCGCACGGCTATTATGTAAAAAACCTATAAAACGTCAAAAAAAGTAAAATATCTTTCAGACTAGGTAGTTTTTAGGTTGCAAACAGAGTCATACTACGTTTGCTCACTAGGATCATTGTGAGCGTCCATCTATGAAGGAATGGCTCAACTACACGCATTGTTGGTTGCATATGAAGGGTATCGGAGAAAAACGGCATTAGTCCATTATTTGGCTAAATTGAGCTTTCAGTTTATTTTGGTGGCATTTTCCTGATGCTATATTGTAATCAGCTTCTTAGTAAAAAGGGCTTAGGTTCACAAAACAACAGCTATAAGATTCCCTGTGCCGGGGAAGAATGGCATAAGTCCCTGCGCGTGTATGGAAGAACGGCATCAGTCCATATGGAAACGAGAAGACAAAGAGACGTAGTGAAAACCTTGCGCGCCACTACCCACGAACTTGGATCTAATTGTTTTTGTGAACGTTTTCGGTGTTTTACTACTGTTTCTGAACCTGAACGCTGTAGACTTCTTCGTGAATTTAATGAACTAGGAAACACTAATGCACAAGACGCTTATCTTAGTGGTCTTATCACTGTTCTTCCTGTATGCGTAGACGCCCTCGAAAAAATGAAGCAGAGTCAAGGCTTAATAATGCTTCATCTAGTTATCGTGGAAAACACAACACACGACTTCACAAACTTCCAAAAAACACAAAACAGAAAGTGACCGAGTTTATTAAGAGCCTCAAATGCCGCAAATATCATTATTCTTTGGCAGATTCGTAAAAAGTTTACCTACCTGACAATCTAAATGTCGCAAAATTACACAAAATGGCAAAGTTGAAAACAAGATATCCTAAGTATCCTTCCGAGATATCTTTGAAAAGAACTTCAATATATCGTTCGGTTATCCACGAAAAGGTACTTGTAGTACGTGTGATGCCTTAAAAGCTGATATATCTTCACTTACCGCTACCTTAAATTCACACACGGAACAAACTAGACAGTCAGAAGCAATAATTTGGAGAAAAGGACACTTGAGAAGACACTATATCAAAAAAGGAGTGAGCGACAATCTAAAGAGAATTTACCACAAACGTGCCCGCTATCGAAAGTATCACGATGGATTACCAAAAAAACTTGTCCTGCCCAAATATCACGACAAATGATGTTTACTATAAGCGGTAACTAAATATCATCAGTTTTAACATCCACATTCTGTCAAACTCAAATTCTTTTATACCTACGATGAATCTATTGCTTAGAAAGGAGCTGACGATGTCTGTTCTATGCTGTGTCACTTTTTTTATAACATCCTGCCTATGGAAGTAAAGGAACTTGCCATTTTCTGTGACTCCTGTGCAGGGCAAAATAAAAAATTTACAGTTATTCGGTTTTTGCATTACTTGGTTACCAAGAAAAATCGTTTTACCACTGTGAAAGTAATATTCCCGATCAGGGGGCATTCATATCTCGAGTGTGATAGAGATATGAGTCTCGTGAACCAAAAAGCATACACTGAGGCACCGGATGACTGACCAATAAACACACTGTTTAGCAAAGATATTCGCTACGACTTATTTTTTCATCAATTTTACTTTCCAACAAGTAAGTAAACCTTAATTACTTACTGATTTTCTCATAATCAGTCCGGATGGCCTATTGTCGTTATTCCCCGCTACCCTTCATATGTTTTGTAATAGTAGTCTATAGTTTTCATCTCTGAGAAGAAAGTTGGCTGAATATCAAGATCGTATCTGTATAACTGTGTGTAATGGTCTGCATGTGTATAAAATCAGTGATTATTGCTGTGTGAGGAAATCATTACTGAATATGCTGCCAATGAAGTATATCTATTAGCTATGCCCGACGGGTTATTTATATGTTGTCCCTTCTGAAGACAGGTTATTTTCAAAGTCATAAATTACGATTTTTTACGTTTTTTGTGTTTCCAAAAACTTTGAGGAGAATTACGGGAAATCACCACCGCGCGAGCGTTGCGTGTAATTGCTGTTAGCATGTATATGACTTGTAATTCGACAGTGTACAGTAAATTATTTCTTATCTCTCTCAGTTTGAAATTCAGCAAATTTGCATTATGTAATTTCCAGAGTGGATAAGAAAAAGTTGATGCGCAACTAATTTCTAGCTTTGAGTCTCAATTAGGTGTATTTAAGACAAGAATCCAATGGAATTATCATCATCACATTTCATTAGCACACAAATCCTCACTATGCATCTATGCATTGCCGTTACCTCCAGTAATGCCATCTCTGAAGCATGTCACAAAAAACCATATAATGTGAAAAAAAATCGACATTATGTCACTTTTCAAGATAGTAATACCCGGGCGGACCACGTTGGCCTCAAGTATGTTAGATAAAAAGGTAAATTTGTTCTAAGAGTCAAAATATCTGGGAAAGGAGAGCGTCTTCGTGTGGACATAAAACTGTAGCTCGCATGTATAGCCTCAGCAACTAAAAGATTCTTTATAAGGAAATCCTACAATTTTTAAAGACAGAATTTTTTTTAGCCTTAGATTCTTAGGAGCCATCATAAGCGAATATACAGGGTGGCGCATCGAAAACGAAACAGACGCATTTACTGGCAGCTCAGTTTTTTTTTTTTTAAACGCTCAGACCCGTCGATTTTGTACTCGAGGGGATAACAAGTTTCGCAAAAAATCACGTTAGCACGTGCAGCCCCCTAAGCAGGAGTTAGACCACCCTCAAAATCTTAAATGGAAAGGGGGGTCGAGTGATACCTTATTCTAAAGGTCTTTCAATTCCCGTTATAACGATATAAAATTAATGTACTTCAGTTCAGTAGCTTTGAAGATTTTTTGTTTTAAAGCTTAAATAAAACTAATACATCATCATTAGTGGAGATCAATACATTTGGCAGCAAAGTAATTTAAAAATGAAGAATGAACTGACGCGTTGGCCAAGTAAATGTTGAAAATGGCCACCATGACTCTCCATGCAATAATAAAGATTTTGGTCAAAACGTGGCCGCACATTCTGCAAGATTTGAGGGGTAATTTGAAGGCATTCATTCACAATTCTTTGTCGCAGTTCTTCTAATGATGTTGGCTGAGTAGCATAGATTTTGCATTTTAAATGACCGCACATAAAGAAATCCAAAGGTAATAAATCTGGCGATCTTGGGGGCCATTCAATGGCACCTCTTCTACCAATCTATCGATCTGGAAACGTCTGTTCTAAATATTGTCGAACACGTAATGCGTAACGTGGTGGGGCACCATCCTTTTTGGAACATCAACCTATTCACAATGTACCGCCGATCACTCTGATTTTCAATTATGGCTGTTAATGCAGGATCTATGGCGTCTTCTAGTAATTCGAGATACATTTCACCGGTCAAATTCCCAGGTAAGAAAAAGGGACCAACTAAATGATCGCCAAAAATACCAGCCCAAACATTTGATTTTTGTGGCTGCTGTGTATGAACGCTCCAATAGCTATTTTCAACAACAAAATGATAAACAAACCATGGGCGTAGCGAAGAAAAGAATTTACTTATTAAGTAAATTCTTTTAGTCAAATTTCTTCTGAAAGTAGTGCACAAACTGATCTGATGTACCTATTAAAGTCTACTTTAAGCTTTAAATCAATAAATCTTCAAAGCTACTGAACTGAAGCTCATGTATTTTACATCATTATAAAGGGAATTGAAAGACCTTTAAAATAAGGTATCACTCGACCCCCCTTCCCATTTAAGATTTTAGGCTTGATGTCACCCTCGCCCAGGGGTTGCACGTGTTAACGTGATTTTTTGTCAAACTTGTGTCCCCCTCGAAAACAAAATCGACGGGTCTGAGCGTTTTTCCAAAAAAAAAACTGAGCTGCCAGTAAATGCGTCTATTTCGTTTTCGATGCGCCACCCTGTATAATTACTTGTACCTTTACCATTTAATTTCTCATTTCTTGTAACATGTTCACTGTACGATAGTTTTTTGTAGAAGTAAGATTATGGAGATTTATATAATTCCCTACAAAATTGCTTACTTTTTCCTTCCTATGCCAAAACTGGCTAGGAAGTATTGTAATCTCGGAAAATTACGATGGTGGTCTCAAAAATAAGGATCCCACATTTTTACAGGCCTCCCGGTTCGTTGTCCATCGTGGATGTCCATGCGGTCGTCAAAGAACTCTCTTCACCATTTGAGGACATGTTGTATGTTTATACACGTTTCCCATATACTTCCCACTCAACTGGAGATGAATTTTGATAGTTGGTAACGAAGGTCTCCATTGCGTATGGCTATCAGGCTGGTAGTAAGCGTCACCAATAGGCGCTTCTTGTTGGGATCGGTGGTGGGGGAGCCGACAAACATGACGGTGTTTCCAGATTTCGGCTAGCATCACGCGCGGCAAAGTTGTTGTTTGACTTGTTTTATATATATATATATATATAACAAAAATAGAAAAATAATGGGCAAAATCCGCAAAAAGTGGATTCGAGCAGAAAATAGGATAGGTAACCCGAGCGATACGTATTTCTGCTGGTTGGCTTCATCAGGCCCGAAAATTCAAGGCCTTCTAGCCATTTTACGTATATACTACAATGTGTAGGTTGGCTCTTGTTGTGGACTTCGTGTGTCTCTTTTTTTCCTCTCCATCTTCGTTTCCTCAGGTTACACCCGTATCCGGATGTGTGGGCATGTGTATCTACTTTTGTAGTTGCATATGTGCATTCATTTCGGGCCTGATGAAGCCAACCAGCAGAAATACGTATCGCTCGGGTTACCTATCCTATTTTCTGCTCGAATCCACTTTTGCGGATATATATATGAGCAGTAGTCATTGCCATTGCCAACGACCAGTTGGGCAAAAAATACAATTAACTGTTAATTGAGAAATTGGCAAATTTTTACGCTTTAGTTGAATCTTTTGACAATAAAATCAAGCTTTCGGCATTCTCTATGGAGCCTTCATCAGGATCTGGAAACACAATTGTGATGCTAGCAACCAATACAGGAACGACTTAAATTGTCAAACAACTTACTCGTCGTTGAGGTTGCAGCCAAATGGTGTTTCAAAACGAACGTAGAGATGAGAGAACAATCGGACGGAGATTGTGCTTATTGATAACGACAGATACCATCGTTATGTGTTAAAAATATCAATACACCCGAACACATTAAAAATTATTAATTATGAGGAGACATTTTGGGAAAACAATCGGAATGCAGTTTCTAACCTCCTACTTCCGCTACACGTGAAGAGGGGGACGGAACGGAAAGATAATGCGTCGACAGATGACATGTTATTGACACGTTCCGTCGCGTCAATCGCATATATTACAAAACATCCTACATAGTAGGCAACACACGTCACAGTCACGACATAATCAATGACCTTCCAATTACTTCAATGTCACACTTCATACGCCACTGTAGAATGTCAGTCGGCCGGCAGGTGTTTGATAATGTGGAGGTTAGCAGTGAAAAATATATGAAATCTCGAAGGAATTTTCAATAGTTGATAGTTTTAAAATTTCCAAATTTCTTCCGAAATCAATCAACGTTTAAGTAAAAAACCTTTAAAAATGATTTGCCATTTAATAATAAAATAATTTCGTCCTAATCGAACCTCATCAGTCCAGTTTTTTTATTCGTCAACTATGTGTTCCGTTCACTGTTGTTTAAAAACAAGTTCAGCAACAATCTCGCCGACTTAGTAACTATTTTCCTTCCTAATCGTTAATTGTTGCTATTGTCAATAATTGTTTCCAGCTCCAGACCATGAAGACATAGATCTTCGAAAGCTCGAGCTTAAGTTATAGTGTACTTTTGCAATACTTTGCCTTCTACCCACAGAAACTGAAGGACATATACAGGGTGACTTCGAAGTTGAGTCATTTATTTTAACAGTGAGTAGATCTGTTCAAAAGAAATGTTTTTTTCCTTTAACATTTTTGAGGTAAAATTAAAGTAACAAAGTTATAGCCCCTTAGAAGTTTGAGTACCGCCCTGTCTCAATAATAATATTATGTGCTCGTGTTTGGCAACAACAGATATAATCCGCCTTATCGGTTCATCGCATCGGAACCAAAAAAGCGAAAGAATTTGAAACGCTTATCACGATGTTTTTACTACAATTTTATTCAGTTGTATTCAGTCAATGTGTCAGCCGGTAACGCGTGAGTGAATAGTGGTGTTTGTTGCGTGGCTCAAACGAAATAAAAAATGGCACATGTTTACGAAAATGCTGAACTTGTGGACATGATTCTCATTTACGTGGGGGGAGTTTTTTTTTTTTGGCGCTAGGACTAGGAGTCCATGCAGCCAGTCACTAGGTTTCTTTACAAATATGTATTAACACATGACGCCACAACATCCATGGCTTCGGAATGTAATTTCCGAAGGCGAGATTCGAACTCGCGGCCGGGCCGGCCGGCTGATCAGTAGCACGACACTCTGACCCACCCGGCCAACCGAGGTCCCAAAGGGGGGGGAGTCTTTACAAAATGCTCTGCCGCGGCATCACGGATTTATGCGGATCGGTTTCCCAATCGAATGCAACCAACCCCTCGTGTCTTTGTTAATGTAGTACAAAGGGCTCGTGAATCAGGTGACTTAAGACCTCACAGGGGAGGGCATGCCAGTGCTCCAAGACCGCACGATCAAATACAGGTCCGTACTGAAATACTTGTCGGGAGGATACTTTATAAAACAAGGTAACATTGTTTTTTTAGTTTTTTTTTATTTTTACACACATATTTTGGTTTATCTTCCTTCTACAATCATTATCTGAAAATTAATGACTCAACTTCAAAGTCATATATACAGGGTGTTTCAGTTTATTGTTGCATAACTTCTTGATTCGATAGAACTTTTAAAATTAATGCATAAAGTCTATATAAACATGGGTCGAAAAATGCGTGGCTTCCGAAATAGAGGGTGTTCAAATTTACTTTCTAAAATAGTTTTTTTTAAATATTTCGAACAATATTTGATGTATAACAGTGAAAATTGGTATACAAGGGTTTTTTGGTACGAAAAAACGAACCATGGGCATAGTTTTACTGTAGCCGCTACAGGGCGCTCTCTAGTGTATTAAAATGACCGAAAATTTTTTCTTAGTGCAATTTTTTGCTTTTTGAATAAAAAAACTGATTCTTCGCACTTTTCAACAAAAAAAAGCTCTCCTGTGAGTTTTCGTTATAGTTAGCCGTTTTTGAGATATTTTGATTTTTAAGGTTCGATGCATTTTTTATTATTTATGGGAAAATAATATTTTTTTTTACATTTTCGATTTGGGCATTTCAAGTAATTAAGATGATCGTTTAGATTGTGTTTTTAAACACAGCAATAATTCCTAACTCCAAATAAACACAAAAAAACAGAATATTAATTTGTTTAATTTTCCAATATTATTTTTAACAAATTAAATTAATTATTTACAATTAAAATGCTATTGGATAGTTAGGACAAACATACAAAATCTAAAGTAGTTGCTCGAAATGTAAACCCAACTGTTCAATACACAATTCACATCTACGAATGATCGAACGTGGTATAGCATTATTCAAATAAGGCCTTATTTCATCACATGCATTCCTGATTCTGTCTATTAGCATATCTCTTGTGGTTACGGGAGTCTGGTATACTTTTTCTTTTAGAAATCCCCACACATAGAAATCAAATGGATATAGGTCATGGGATCGTGGAGGCCAGGCGACTGGTCCTCCACGGCCGATCCATCTTTCTGGATAATTTTCGTCCAGCCGGTTTCTAACTATTCTCGAATAATGAGCTGGACAACTATCAAGCTGGAACCAGGCCAATCATCTTAAATCTAACATAACATCATCCCATATATTTGCATGTTCAGCCTTTAAAAATTCCAAGAAGGTCGCAACATTTAACCTTGCAGGCAAAAGGTAGGGTCCAAATAGTCGATTACGGTAGATACCAATCCACACGTTCACACTAAATTCATGCCGAAAATTTCTTTCCCGAACTGTATGCGGATTTTTATGCGACCAAATATGTTGATTATGAAAATTTACCACTCCACGTCTAGTGAAGCATGACTCATCGGTCCATAAAACGTTACTTAAAAACTCCCTATTATTAGCAGTTCTATCAAGAATCCACTGACAAAATGTGATTCTTCGCTCTCCGTCCCCTGGCTGTAGTCCTTGCACAGGTTGCAAATGGTAAGGACGTCTATGGTCATTTCTAAGAACACGGTGAACATGGCTTGCTGAAATTCCCAAGGCACCAGAAACTCTTCTAACACTTGTGGTCGGATCTCTATCAAACTCACGCAGAATCATACGGGTAAATCTGCGCTGACGAACATTTATGTTTTGATCCCTTTGGAGATTTCCTAAACCATTTTTAATTATTTGGCGATGCACTCTTACAAATACTGAGCGAGTTGGATGTCGTCTGTTTGGAAATCTTCGTGCGTATTCTCTGGCTGCTTCTGCTGTGTTTCCATTTACAAAGCCATACACAAAATGAATATCCGCTAACTCTTGTTTGGAGAATAAAAATGGCATTTTTATAAAACTTACAAAAAAAAACAGGTAAAAGAAACTAAATTTCGTGCATTCACAATTGCAAAAAAACGTTTCAGGTTTCAACAGACAACAATACTAAATGTCAACTAATTGACGTTTAACCTTATTCTGCTTTCAATTTCAAAAATATTTGCAGGCACAGCCTACTTCTAAAAATTATCGAGATACTGACTTTTTAACGTTATTTTATCATAAATAATTAAAAATGCATCGAACGTTAAAAATCGAAATGTCTCAAAAACGGCTAACTATAACGAAAATTCACAAGAGAGCTTTTTTATGATGAAAAGTGCGAAGAATCAGTTTTTTTATTCAAAAAGCAAAAAATTGCACTAAGAAACAATTTTCGGTCATTTTAATGCACTACAGGTACAGTAGAGAGCGCCCTCTAGCGGCTACAGTAAAACTATGCCCATGGTTCGTTTTGTCGTACCAAAAAACGCTTGTATACCAATTTTCACTGTTATACATCAAATATTGTTCGAAATATTTAAAAAACACTATTTTAGAAAGTAAATTTAAACACCCTGTATTTAGGAAGCCACTTATTTTTCGACCCATGTTTATATAGACTTTATGCATTAATTTTAAATGTTCTATCGAATCTTAAAGTTATGCAACAATAAACTGAAACACCCTGTATATATACATATATATATATATATATATATATTAATGCAGGGGTCGAAGATTCGTCGTACCTAAGGGAACCTACCTAATCATGATTCGATTTCGCCCTTTGAAACGATTCGACTCATCCCTTTTCTTTGAAACATCAAACGAATGCTTAGAAAGTATAGACTTAATCTACTTCACGCCATTTTTACGTACGATTGACGGTTTTTATCGGCAAATGCGACAGGCCAATTTGTATTTATCATTAGGAAGCAATAACCCAACGATACCAAAAACCTTACTGTCGCAAATGTTGTAGGAAAAATTACATAGAGCCTAGCCTGGTAACTCACACGAAAGCCACTGCTCTGCACAATGCACTAATCAGGCAAGTAGACCGGCCCATGTCGTCCGCAGCGACACAGTGCCGTTGAGAGTTGAGATCACCCTCGACAGCCCTCAGCATATCAGCCCTCACCCCTTTTTCATGCCAGCATCACACATAAATTCACGTCATTCCAGCATGACCGATTGCCGTCATCTGTAATCGCCGAAGAGATGATTATGGTTTTTAGTCAATTTTTGGCAGTTGCCTGCTGCGTCGGCCAATGGGGGACCAATCATTGTTGTTTGTTATAGCTGGTCGTGGAAGATACGTGTATACGTAGTATAATGATTCCTTGTAATTAGGGTCTTTCAACATCATGTGTGAATCTGCCGATACGATTAAACAGAACAGAATATCGATCAATATCGCTTAATAAGTACGTTTTAAAGAAAATACAAACAATCCAACTGCAATAACCGATTCAGATATCATTACTTGCTTCTTGCTAAGCTTGAAATGATCGGGTTGTCTAAATCTTTATTGAAGCTTATCAGATCTAATTTATTTGATAGAGATCTATACATTGAGTTTGGTGGTTTTAAATCTAACTCTTATATAGCAACATTTGGAGTGCCCCAAGGATCCAATTTGGGTCCTTGGTTTTTTGTGTTGTTTATCAATGATCTGTCGCTGGAATTGCCTGGTATGCATTTACTTTACGCTGATGACTTAAAAATATATACTGCTATGCAGAGCTATCACGACTGTATCTCTCTCCAAAACAGCTTGAACTTGGTGCATTCTTAGTGTTGCAGAAACTCTCTTACGATTAATAATAATAATAATAATAATAATAATAATAGCTTTATTGTCCAACAGTTTCCCATTTATATGACAATTTATGAACATAATACAAAAGCAAAAAAAAAGGCGAAAAGAAAACAACAAATGCAACACAGGCATAAATTTGTAACATGAGCTATTGGTTCAAATAAGCCTTAGCTGCCTTTAGCAGGTAATTAAAATTTGTCGTAAATATATCACAGTAACATCCAATTCTTGCGTTTTAAGTTAGAGCACATTACATATAACGGTGACTTGAGAAGAATGTTTGTCCTAGGTCTAGGAAGCCTGAATATTTTATGATTGCGAGATGCAAACGTTGGAGTACGAAACTTGATCTATTCCAGGATCAAGGGGCAATCAATTAAATTGTTGATCATTTTGTATCCAAATACTATTTAGGCACAGTACCTACGTTTTTTCAAAGTCAACATGTCTAAGCGACTACATAGTTCCTCATTACTTGTACCTCTCTCTGGATATGTCCCATCAATCCTAAACAGAACAAACTTCATAAACTTCCATTGTACTCTTTCAATAGATGTGCTATAGCATTCATAGTAAGGGCTCCAAATAATACTACAATATTCGACTTTGGATCTAACATAAGCATAATATAATGGCTTAATAGACTTTATGTTATGAAAATTCCTGCAATTCCTTACTATGAAACCATAAGCCGCCAGTGCTTCTGATGCTTTTTTATTTATATGCTGACTAAAAGTTAACTTTTGATCATAGATTATACTTAAATCACGTACATCAGAGCATCTTTCTAGCACAGACCCATCAATAGAGTACGGATATACGCAAACATTAATTTTCCTGGTATAGCTGACTATTTTACACTTCCTCGCATTAAGCTCCAACTTGTTTTCTTCACACCAAGACAGCACAAAATTTAATTGGTGTTGTAGCTTGATACAATGATCAGGAGTATTTATCTGCGAATAAATTTTTAGGTCATCAGCAAAGCATAGGCGTTCACATTCAACTGAGTCACAGAGGTCATTAATAAATATCAAAAACAGTAATGGTCCCAGGTTGGACCCCTGAGGGACTCCAGAAGGTTCCAAGTAGGTCTCAGATTGGAAGCCATTATAGCTAACAAATTGTCTACGATCGGATAAGTAAGATTTCATCAATGATGATGATGATTAATGTATCAAAGTGTAAAGTTCTGTCTTTTAGTAGGAAGCAAAATGTAATACATTATGATTATAGTATCAACGATCGCCTACTCGAACGAACAGAAACGTTCAAAGATTTGGGTGTTGTATTCGATGCCAAGCTGACATTCAAGGATCACATCACTCAAATGGTGAATTCAGCGTTCAAAATGCTAGGCTTTTTTGTAAGGAATTGGTCAGGGTTTTCAAACAGATCAACTCTAAAGCTTTTATATTTTACATTTATTAGAAGTAAGCTGGAATACGCTTCATTAATTGGGTCTCCAGTCGACAACAATTCAAGGGTTAGTATTGAATATGTGAAGCCTAAAGCTTTAAAGTAGGTAGGAGGTTTCGACCATTCTATTTTATTAAAAAATTTTATATAGAGTCATTGCATCTTAGATGCGATATATCAGCGCTACATCTTTTGTACAAAATCATACACAATCAAGTTAATTGTTCATTCATATTCAATAAGCTTAATTTTCGTATGCCTAGGTTGGGAAATCGTGTTCAAATCACTTTCTATCCAGTTATTGGTAATACTAATCCAATGTCTATATCTCCGGTAAATACGATTTGTACATGTTTTAATTTCGTTTGCAATTCCTGTGACGTATTTTTTGATAGTAAGAACTTTGTTATGAAGTGCTACAGAGACTGGTACCTTTGTCAGTAAGAGTTTGTTTTTTCTTTTTTTAAGTTTTTTTTGTCTTTGGCGTTACCGCTGTTGCTAATTATGTAAGTTTTTCTTGAATTTTTACTGTAATTGCGAATAAATAAATAAATGAACCTCAGGGCACCTCAAATGTCAACATTCATCAAGGCAAATCTATAGACATCCAACGTCCAAATTCATCAAGTTGTTTGGACTGCAACCATAAAATATAATTTTTTGTGCGCATACCCTGCCACGAAAAACGTAACCCTCTTTCCGAGACAGTCGGGAAAAAATATGTTGCCTTGATGAGACAGATCTCATAAAACTAGCTTAAAGTAACACGAAATTTTATTATTTGATCATCGTCATCCATATGAGTTTTGAATTGACAAGCTTAAATTCCAGAAATTTTGAGCTCTACACTTCAACAAAACCTGCGCTTTTTCCTATGTGCGGAAGAACTTCTATATGATTCATTTTCTTCAACATCTTCTTCCACATGGGAAAACCAACTTTCCGAAGACTGTACAGGATATTTCCAAAACATAAAGCCAGGGGATGATTATTTGTAGCACTCTTACGTTGCTTTGTTCTCTGACAACTTTCGACAAGCCGTTTTAAAGATACAATGCACAAATGCAAAGACTATTGGCTACATCCGTGTATAAATCAAAGCTCCAATCGTCATCTCATACGCTGCCTGCAATAGACTTTCAAAAACAGTAAGATAGTATTCCACTGAGTTGCATCTAAAATTACCCAATTTTTCTTTGCAGTTGTATAAACTGATAATTTTAAATGACCCCGTAGATAGATAGATAGATAATCGCCTTTAATGAAATAAATGAATATTTTAATAACTATGCAAATTAATTCAAAAAGCAGGCAAAGTCTAGTCCTAGGGCTTCTCTAACTTAACCTGCTAATCAGACATATTGAATGAAATGTCAATTTAAAATTCTAAAATATAAACTAGACATATGAAAAGTGAACGATTTCGTTTTACAATCAATAACAAAAAATAAAATTATTCAACATGATCAAGCAGAAATCCACCACGTACGTGTCAAGATGGAACGATTATAACCAACTCAAAGGCTAAAGCGGAAGTGATTGCCAAGAGACTTGCTGCCAACTCCACTATGGACGAGCTTCTGGCTACCTCAAACGTCGCGGCTTGATTAGCGACAGGCGGTGTGGTTTCCAGGGGAGCAATTGTGGAATAAACTCATCCAGACTTATGATGAGGCTCATGCCGTTGCTGTGGCACGCTGTCCTCTAACGCGAACTTCCATTCTATGGCCTCCCAGAGAAGCTATGCAGATGGGTGGATGACTTTCTCTCTGGCCGCAAGATATCCGCCATAATTAACGGGTTCATTTCTTCGTCAAACAACGTCAACGCGGGTGTTCCCCAGGGAACGGTCTAGGCTTAAACTCTGTTCCTCTTATATATCAACGACTTCCTTTCCTGTACGATCAACCCAATACGCAGCTTCGCTGATGACAGCACTCTGCATGCAGGAATCCAGAGCTAGAAAGAAGAAGACTAGTAGACAGTAGACAGTACTGTACCTTGACGAACAAAAAGCTTCGATGGATGGCCGAGTTTTGCCGTTGATCTGTTTGGGGCTAAGAAGTCATTTGACCTCCTCACGCTATGCAATTTGCCTGCCAGACAGACCCGCTTGACTCCCATCGAAACCGTGTCGAACTTCGTACATCCAGAACTGGCCGATATGCTCTTTTGTCCCCGAGGTTGTCGAGATTGTCGAACAATCTTTAAGGGGAAGCATTTCCCAGTTCTACTAACCTTAGGCAGTTAAAAAATCGGATCAATAGAATTTCTTTGCGATCCTCATAGCAACCGCGGTGTCCTGGCATTTAGGCTTCTGCCTGCGCGGTTGCTTCGGTGTAAAAAAAATTAATCAGAAAATATCTGGTTTAAGGCTAGCAATGGATACGATTAAACTCTTCATTTTCTATGCCACTGTTTTTGACATGGATCTAAATTTCGTAGTTGTTAAAATTCGCGTATCATTGTATAATTTTGTTAACCATAATCAAAACGATGGAGTGATGGTGTATGTACGAAACAATCTGCCTTATAACCATACCATATTTACAATCAACAATGAACTAAAAGGTATCAATCTAACAATGCAAATTGAAAATCGTAGAGTCAAAATTACTTGTGTTTACCGACCACCATCTTCAGATCCTCATACATTTATAAGAGACATAGATGAACTATTAAAAAACAATGAAAACAATCACCTTCATAATCAAATATTTATAGGCGACATCAATATAAACATTTTAGAGGAAAATTCTATGGTGAAAGAATATTTAAACATTTTATCAAGTAATGGTTTTTTATCATACATAAATAAAGTAACACGACCCACCAGTAAAACCTGCATTGATCACTGCTTTATAAAGGATATTTCCAATATTTTTTCTTACATGCCTATTATCTATGAAACCGATATTACAGATCATTATTCCACTGTATTATTGATATCTTCACAAAATAAAAACCAGAACTGCCCAAGGGCAAAAAATGAAAGAAACCTTGAATACAAATATTTCACTGACAACTCAAAATTAATATTTAACGCACAAACGGAATCGTGGGACGAAATTTTTTTAACAAATTCTTTAGACGAAGCTATAACTTTATTAACACACAAAATTCAAAAAGTCATTGAAGTTAGTACTAATAAGGTTAAAATAAGTCACAAAGAAAAAAGCAGAAATGATTGGATGACCAAAGGACTAATAAAATCTGCAAACGAAAAAGAAAGACTGTATAAAATCATGAAATATTTACCCACGAAAGAAAATATAGATCATTATAATCAGTATAAAAACAAATTTATAGAACTTTTGAGAAAAGCAAAAAAAATTACTATATAAAACAATTGAATAATAATTCACATGACTCTAGACACCTATGGTCCACTGTCAATGATATATTCAATAAGTCATCCTATTCAAAAAACAATATTAATGAAATAAAAACAAAAACAGGACAGAAAACAGACAATATTCAGCAAATATGTGATGAGTTCATAGAATTTTTCACGAATATAGGAGGAAACTTAACAAATAATATCAAACAAAATGCTGATATTCATCTGCATGAAACAAGACTGAATAATTCATTTGTATTAACTGAAGTAGACTATCAGGATGTTTTCAATGCCATTATGACTCTAAAAAATAAAAAAAGCCCTGGAGTTGACGAAATTAGAGCTGAACATCTAAAGATACTGGCCAAACAAATAACAGAACCACTTACTTATATCATTAACAAATCCTTCCAATCTGGAGTATTTCCATCAGCTTTCAAGACAGCAATCATCATACCTATCTATAAATCTAATGATAATACGGACGTCACTAACTATCGACCTATTTCACTTATATCAAGTTTAGCTAAAGTTTTTGAGAAATTACTCCTTAATAAAATGATTAATTTTCTTAATAAATTCAAAATTCTAAATTCAAATCAATATGGTTTTATAACGGGCAAATCTACAACAGATGGGGTATTAAGTATAGTAGATGAAATAACCCAAAATATAGATGGAAAAGTACCATCGATATGCGTATTTGTGGACTTACAAAAAGCGTTTGACACAGTTAACCACAATATACTTTTGGAAATCTTAGAAAGAATAGGTTTTCGTGGAAAGATGTATACTTTAATAGAAAATTATTTATCAAATAGACCGCAATCAGTAAAATTATTAAACTCGTATAGTAAAGAAATGTTTGTTAAATGTGGTGTTCCACAAGGTACAATTTTGGGTCCTCTGTTATTCAATATTTATTTAAACGATATATTCAAAATTAACAGTACTGGTAAAATAGTCAGTTTTGCAGACGATACTGCTTTACTCTATAAAGGTAAGGATTGGAACGACTTAAAAGATATTATCCAAAATGACTTTTGCAAAATTATTCAGTGGTTTAATAACCGAAAATTAACAATTAACTTTACTAAAACTCATTTTTTACCATTTTCATCACTATCTAATCATCTACCAAAATATAACCACCTTCGGTTTAAGGTAAATGATAAAAATATAAAAATCAATAGAGTTAATGATATAAAATATTTAGGAATTTATCTAGATCCCCACTTGAGATGGGATGTACATATTTCTCACATACTAAAGAAAATTAGATTCATAGCATATAAAATAAAATTTCTAACCGGTATATTAACTGAATATTATCTACGAATAATATATCAAGCTTTAGTCGAGCCACACATAACATATGGTATAGTAGTGTGGGGTGCTGCATGCACGACATACTTTAACGATTTAGATGTACTTCAAAGAAGAATTTTAAAATCAATGTTAGGCAAATCAAAATTATACCCAACTAATGACTTATATAATGATGCACAAGTATATGATACTGAACAACTTTACTTCTTACATACCATCACTCATTATCACAAAACTATTAGTGAACACGACATAATTAAACATAATCATAAAACCAGATATAAATTACGCGCAAAAAATGTTCCTAAACCAAACAAATCCCTAATGAAACGATGTCGCCTGTATATAGCTCCAAAATTGTACGAACATTTACCAAATAATTTAAAACAATTACGCAATACATTAGGCTTCAAAAAAAAATTAAAAAAATTTATTAACACGATTGGGAGAAATCAAAT
Organism: Acanthoscelides obtectus; assembly: GCA_963669975.1. Taxonomy (NCBI): domain Eukaryota; kingdom Metazoa; phylum Arthropoda; class Insecta; order Coleoptera; family Chrysomelidae; genus Acanthoscelides; species Acanthoscelides obtectus. The sequence continues at coordinate 72,468,538 of CAVLJG010000009.1, forward strand.
TAATAAAATAATCTGAAATATTACACAATAAATGCTCTACCATTCTTACCAATAATTTCTTTTTTCTCTCTATTTTATTAAATTTTGCAATTCAACATACATATGATCCATGCACAGGCGTTGTCCTCCTATGGATATATTATATTTATTTACTCATTTCATGTTCCCTGTATTTTAGAGTAAATAAATATTATTATTATTATTATTATTATTATTAGGCAAATAATTGCATTGTATAAAAGATTTTTTTTAAAAATGCGGTCTAATGACTAGGAAGAGTGTATGTTAAAATTTTTTGTTTGTTGTCACACATTTTTGACTATTCATAACATCATTGAAAAGTACCCAGATTTGAAAGTCTTCTATTCAACATATTCAATCACAACACATATTTTTAGCTTTCTATATTCTGTAACACCCTGATTATTTAACGGAAAAGCCATAAATAACCTAGAGGGCTTAAGTTTGTAGATCGAGCAAGCCATCTTCTACAACCAGTTCAACAAATTGCTGATATTTCGGTTAAAAAGTCCTAATTTGCTGAATATAACTCAATAAGAAGTAAGAAATGACCCTAGTGTAATCATTTGAAGAAAAACGGCAGTACGGGATTCTAGTTCGTGGTTCCTAATTATTTTTTTGGAAATCTAGAAGCCTGATATGTCATTTCCACTAATCAAAATACGTTTCTTCATAAAAATTGTGTTCGCTCTGTATATTCGATAGGACGCGATTTTCAGAAAAATGCCGAAAATCAAGATAGTCTCAAGACTTGTTTTGAGATTTGTGATGGTTTAAAATACCCTGTATAGTATTATTGACGGTTGTTAAGGTACTGGAATGCAAAGTCAGCGCTGAGGGGGATTGGAATATATTATTTATATTTTAAACTGGCTAAGGATCATTAAAAAACCACCCCTTTAAAATTTGCACCACCTGCATTCTGATGAATTTGAATCCTATAATCTTGGTAAGTACTCTGTCATGTATCAAAAGTATTTGAAACAAGTTGCTTGAAAAATAACATGTTCTAATTGTCTACTCATCCAAAATGATGATACACCTGCAACGATTTGATAATTGATTACTCAGACTTAAGATTTTCAAAGAGTTTGACAATATGTATACCGTCTTTAATCACTTGATTTCACCTCAAGAGAAGTACTGTATACTTTCAAAAGCACCACATTAGTACGCATTCCCACATATACTAAGTGACATATAAATCCGAACACCCAGTTTAAATGGTTTTATTTTAATAAAAGTTGGTGAATGTATTTATCTTACTGTAAATAACAAGTGAAAAAATTTTCAGCCTTATCAGTTGGACATTCCGGTTTTTATACTGCTTTTTTTTAATTTACTAACGCTCTAAAAATGAATATTTCAGCCGCAGTAAAGAATCAACGTTGGCGGATTTTGGTTCTTGACATCCTTTACGATCGGTTACGATGCCTAGAGTACGGAGACGTGTACGATTTCGTCAACTTAGTGAGTTTGATAGGGGCCGTATAGTGGGACTTCGGGAAGCTGGACTTTCTTTTCGGCCAATTGCAGTTAGAGTGCAAAGAAGTGTAGACACTGTGGTTAGGTGTTGTCAGGCATGACTTCGAGAAGGCCGTACGCAAAGAGCAAGGGGCACTGGACGCCGCCGTAGAACAACAGACCGTGAAGATCGCCGCCTAAGATTATTGGCCTTAAGGGACCGTTTCTCCACTACCAGGTACATTGCAAATGAATGGTTTGCAGAACACGGAAGACCTATTGGCTCGCGAAGTGTTTACCGACGAATGAGAAGTTTTGGCTTATTTTCATACCGGCCACACTGGGTCCTCCCTTTAACTCAAGAACACCGACGTAGTCGCCTTGAGTGGTGCAGATAACGGTCACTCTGGGATCAGGAATGGAACAGTATTGTCTTTAGTGACGAGTCTCGATTTTGTTTAGGCATGCACGATGGTCGTGCCAGGGTTAGAAGGCGACGTGGTGAAAGGAGGAATCCACAGTTTTTTGTTGAAAGACATGTTCATCACACTGTTGGAGTTATGGTTTGGGGTGCTATAGCTTATGGTTCCAGGTCGCCTTTAATCTTCATCAGAGGTAACATGAACGCGCAGCGTTATATCCACGAAGTTCTAGAACCCCATCTTTTACCCTATCTTGACACCCTGGCAGATCCAACTTTCCAACAAGATAATGCCCGACCACATGTTGCAAGAGTCACAATAGACTTCTTTCAACATAATGATGTCACATTGTTACCATGGCCACCAAGATCTCCCGACTTATCCCCAATTGAGCACGTGTGGAATATGATGGGTAGGAGATTGCTCAATTTGCAACGTCCTCCTCCGACTCTAGAAGCACTTCGAGAGGAGTTGGTGGTTGCCTGGAATGAGATACCACAGGAGGACATTGACCACCTGATCAGAACCATGCCTAGGCGCGTTGGAGAATGCGTAGCACATCAGGGTGCATCCACATATTATTAAAGGTCAAAGAGCTTTAAAGCAGTGCAATCATTTTGAAATTTTTATCATTTACTTATTATGCTTCATTAAGTACTTATACAAAATTTTATTAAAATAAAACCATTTAAACTGGGTGTTCGGATTTATATGTCACTTAGTATATTTGTAGCAAGCTAAACAATTCTCAACAGCAACCATTGTTACATGCACAAAAGCATAATAAAGCCTTCAATCTAATCGTAATGAATATAGTTTGTATCCATTGTTCCCTCTAGAAAGCAATCTAAGCCTGACGGTGGTGTGGAGTCGTAAGTCCTCTTTAAGAACTTGTTTCTGGATGAAAACTTTCGCGGCTCTCCATCCCGTCTATGAATATTTCACGACAATCGATGGTTTCAGGTTAACCGAAGTGGCACCCTCACATCGGGTGCTAAAAAATAGATGGTTGATTCCAATTTTACGTACGGAATTGGAATCTGATAGTTGCAAGTGCAGTTACCTGATAAGAATGAGCAGGACTCGCTATAAACCTATAGTGATTTGTCATTGCCTCTCGACCTATACGTTTGTATATCGTTTAGATGTCGCCTACATATTTGTATAAAAAATAAAGTTTGTTTTTTCAGTGAATGTGCCTTATAGACCTCCCACCTCCATAATAGAACTTTGAAGTTATCCATCGTGACTGTCAACGTGACTTGACATACCCATTATCGCATCGGGTTGTTCATTTCCCCACGGAAAAAACACATTTTTTATACCTGCTTCAGCACTCCGAAGATAAATGGTGGAATTGGCATAGTATAAATTAGATTTCGGAATTTAAATCCGAAACCACTGACAGGGCTGAATATTTTTATCCGATAAACTTTTCATATTCATGAAAACATCTACAACTCTCGCGTTCGAAGGATTTCAAAACGCAAATTGAATCAAATATATATTACTAGTAAGTTAGACGTTATAAATCTTTTTTGCAGCTTTCAATGTGGATGGGAGGTAGTCAGGACTATATTGGTGTTAAGTCGATGACTTCGAAATTCTAATACGAGTAGCTTGCACGTCTACGCCTTCATATCTAACGTAAACATCTATTTTTTGAGTTAGAATGTATGTATGTTAATTACTATGCCCAGTTAACAAAGTAAAGTTGATGTTGAATTTTGTGAATTTTTGTTATAGTTAGCCGTTTTTGAGATATTTCGATATTTAAGGTTCGATGCATTCTTAATTATTTATGATAAAATAACGTTAAAAAGTCAGTATCTCGATAATTTTTAGAAGTAGGCTGTGCCTGCAAATATTTTTGAAATTGAATGCAGAATAAGGTTACACGTCAATTAGTTGACAGTTAGTTTTGTTGTCTGTTGATACCTGAAACGTTTTTTTGCAATTGTGAATGCACGAAATTTAGTTTCTTTTACCTGTTTTTTTTTTTTGTAAGTTTTATAAAAATGCCATTTTTATTCTCCAATCAAGAGTTAGTGGATATTCATTTTGTGTATGGCTTTGTAAATGGAAACGCAGCAGAAGCAGCCAGAGAATACGCACGAAGATTTCCAAACAGACGACATCCAACTCGCTCAGTATTTGTAAGAGTGCATCGCCAAATAATTGAAAATGGTTTTGGAAATCTCCAAAGGGATCAAAACATAAATGTTCGTCAGCGCAGATTTACCCGTATGATTCTGCGTGAGTTTTATAGAGATCCGACCACAAGTGTTAGGAGAGTTTCTGCTGCCTTGGGAATTTCAGCAAGCCATGTTCACCGTGTTCTTAGAAATGACCATAGACGTCCTTACCATTTGCAACCTGTGCAAGGACTACAGCCAGGGACGGGGAACGAAGAATCACATTTTGTCAGTGGATTCTTGATAGAACTGATAATAATAGGGAGTTTTTAAGTAACGTTTTATGGACCGATGAGTCATGCTTCACTAGACGTGGAGTGGTAAATTTTCATAATCAACATGGTCGCATGAAAATCCGCATACAGTTCGGGAAAGAAATTTTCAGCATGAATTTAGTGTGAACGTGTGGATTGGTATCTACCGTAATCGACTATTTGGACCATACCTTTTGCCTGCAAGGTTAAATGCTGCGACCTTCTTGGAATTTTTAAAGGCTGAACATGCAAATATGTGGGATGATGTTATGTTAGATTTAAGAAGATTGGCCTGGTTCCAGCTTGATGGTTGTCCAGCTCATTATTTGAGAATAGTTAGAAACTATCTGGACGAAAATTATCCAGAAAGGTGGATCGGCCGTGGAGGTCCAGTTGCCTGGCCTCCACGGTCCCCTGACCTAAATCCATTAGATTTCTTTGTGTGGGGATTTCTAAAAGAAAAAGTGTACCAGACTCCCGTAACCACAAGAGATATGCTAATAGACAGAATCAGGAATCCATGTGATGAAATAAGGCCTTATTTGAATAATGCTATACCACGTTCGATCATTCGTAGATGTGAATTGTGTATTGAACAATTGGGTTTACATTTCGAGCAACTACTTTAGATTTTGTATGTTTGTCCTAACTATCCAATAGCATTTTAGTTGTGAATTTAATTTGTTAAAAATAATATTGGAAAATTAAAATAATTAATATTCTGTTTTTTTGTGTTTATTTGGAGTTAGGCATTATTGCTGTGTTTAAGAACACAATCTAAACGATCATCTTAATTACTTGTAATGCCCAAATCGAAAATGTAAAAAAAAATATTATTTTCCCATAATTAAAAATGCATCGAACCTTAAAAATCGCAATATCTCAAAAACGGCTAACTATAACGAAAACTCACAGGAGAGCTTTTTTATGTTGAAAAGTGCGAAGAATCAGTTTTTTTATTCAAAAAGCATAAAATTGCACTAAGAAAAATTTTTCGGTCATTTTAATACACTACAGGTACAGTAGAGAACGCCCTCTAGCGGCTACAGTAAAACTATTCGTTTTGTCGTACCAAAAAACCCTTGTATACCAATTTTCACTGTTATACATCAAATATTGTTCGAAATATTTAAAAAAACTATTTTAGAAAGTAAATTTAAACCCACTGTATTTCGGAAGCCACGCATTTTTCGACCCATGTTTATATAGACTTTATGCATTAATGTTAAAAGTTCTATCGAATCTTAAAGTTATGCAACAATAAACTGAAACACCCTGTATAGACCTCCTGCAGGTAATATTGAACCTTTTATAAATCTCCTCAATCAACGGCAACGACAAATTTTAGTTTCGTTGTACTACGCGGAGATTTGAATATCAACGCTAAACAAAAAAATATATCATTCAGTTTGTTAAGTGATTTGTTGGAAAGCTTTAATGTGACATCTTTAATAAATGAACCGACTAGGCTTACTGCTACGCTTGACTATGTAGTAACTAACCAACCCTGCTTAGTAGATGATCAGAACTTTGGTTTGGCCTTCTCGGATCACTGTGCTCAGCAATTTGATGTTAATTTAGCACAACTCGAAGCACATAAAAAAATTGTAAATACTATTCAAATCAGTCCCTTTAATCAGTCAAATATTGAAGAATTCTGTTTCAGGTTTTTTAGGGAGTATGGTGGACCTAACGATCTGACCGTTAATATTGAATTTGATAGATTTTTAGATTCTTTCTGTTACTGTTTTCAAATATGCTTTCCCCGATTATCCAGAAACAAAAAAGCAAGGAAAAAATGTGTCTTTCTGACGAACTTACAATATAAATAAATAACCTCGAAAGACTGAATTGGATAAAGAATAACTACAATGACGAAGTCGTTAAGCAAAGGCATTTGATTTGTAAAGAAGACGTCGGTAAAAAAATTAAAAATTAACTGCAACTGAAGGAGAATACAGTGCTCCAAGAGTTTGTTAACTGGTGTAATCTAAACAATCCCACGATTAATCATGCTAAAACTGTAGCTATGAGTATAAGATCTATGAAGAAGCAATCGTGTAATGTTAACTTGTCCCTTAATTACCACAACATCGAGCTCTCTTTGTCTACAAATTTTTTGGGCTTAGTGGTGAATTCCCACCTAAACTTGGAAACCCATATCCACAGAGTTTGCAAAAAGTTAAATAGAGGTGCTTTCGTCATAAATAGTCTAAAAAATTGTGTAAGTCGTGAAACCTTAATTCGTGTCTACTATGCGTTTGTATACTCGGTCCTGTCATATAAGATTGTTGTCTGGGGACAGGCCTCATCTATCCAGAGAGCCTTCATCACTCAAAAAAGAGTCATTAGAAACATGTTCAATTTATCGTTCAAGGCGTCCTGTAGGGACTATTTTAAGAAATATCAACTTTTGACCGTCTCCTCAATTTATTTGCTAAAACTACTATCCTATACTCATAAAAACAAATGCTCTTTCCAAAAAAACTCACATTTTCATGATTATAATACGAGGAATAAGAACCAGTTTTGCTTAGGTAAGCATAACGAATATACAATAATTTTCCAGAATCTCTTAGACAAATAGATAATGGTATGCTCTTCAAAAAGCACCTTAGAGGATGCTTATACTCTATACTTATATAGAACTAATAAAGGAATTTGAATTTGAATCCCTGGGGAACACCCGCGTTGACGTCAATTACGACAGATATCTTGCAGCCAGAGAGAAAGTCAGTCACCCATCTGCAAAGCTTCTGGAAGGGCATAGGATGGCAGTTTGCATGAGAAGGCAGCTGATCGAACTCTTTCCTGATATCAAGAGCCTCACCGTAAGACTGGATGAGTCTACTCCACAATTGCGTGACATAAGCTAGGAGGTCCCCTTTGGATCGCTGGTATCGGAAACCATACTGCCTCTTGCTAATCAAACCATGACGATCGGTCTTAGATCCTTTTTTGGGATAGATTGGATATGAGGAAATTTCCAGTTTTCTGGAAAGGTGCCGATAAAATATCTGGAAGAGACGAGAAAGAGCTAGAGCAAGTTTCGCTGCACCCCTGTTCATTACAACGGCAGTAATCAAGTCTGGACCAGAAGTTTTGCTGATGTCCAGCAAAAAGAGCTCCTGTCTTACAGTCTTATGCCTGAATTACTGAATTTTCATTTAAAAAAAAGTATTTTTGTAGAAATACGTATTTTATTCTTGTATCTAAGATATTTTTTTTAAATTAATTTTGTATCTTGTATGAAGATACCTTTAATTTGTTATCTCAGTATTTCGTAAAATTTGGTAATAGTTAAATCTAAAAAATATCTAAAAGGACTTATCCTGACTGGAACACCGAAAATTTATCGATCTGGGAAACAAAACTCGGCGACAGTATTGGAGGGAATATCAAAAAAGTCAAAAGACAAATCTTTTTAGATATTATTAGAGGACTCTGACTCGTCTATAGCAACTAGTGAAAAGAAAGGGTTTACTGGCAGCATCGCTAACTTGAAACACTGTAATGTCGAGATAATAAATATAGTAGCTTGAAGAGATTAAATGTTGTCACGTGCCAAAATCACGTAACCTTTTTTACTATTTTGATCACTTACCAGTGATTTGAGTTTCTCTTTATTGATTATAAAGTGCCCATTACTAGGCCAAACCTTTTCTATGATTCTCTTTTGGGAAATTTCATAGTTTATTGATTGTATAATTTCACACATATTACATCTTCCTTCATCAGTGATTCAGTATTGTGCTGAAAAAAAAACTCTGTGGTTTTTCTCCGTTATTTGGTTTCCTATCGAACATATCATCTTCAAGGCCACTCGTTGAACCTTCCTTTATAAAGTTAGGTGTTTCGTGTCAGTCATTTTCCTCATCAGATTGTGGTGTGAGCACCATTTGTTTAACCTCCAGATTCTGGAATATTAGGTGCAGAACAGCAGTTTTTGGAGTAGTACCCCTTCATACTATACTTTGCGTTTAGATATTTTAGTTTGAGTGCTACCCCGTCCATTTACTTATGGGATTTTAATCATCGGCGTGGAAAGGCATTGCGGAGAACCACCATACACTCGTCCAGCTTTGTTTTGCAGCTGATATTGCCGGAAGCCTCCCCTTCCTCTTGACAATGTTTAGCCAACAATGGAAAAAAAATTTAAAAACACCTGTTTGTCAAGTTCTGCTTCTGTGAAGCCACTCTTCTGTTTTGGCGGTATGATAATGAGGCCTTATAAAAGCAATTGATAATAAGATGTTTAAACAACTGATTTCGTCTATTTTCAAAGCTAGCGTCAGCATGGGGCGCGCGCCATTTGAACTTAGCCTCAATTGACATCATCAAAGATCATCTAAATTGCAGAATTTTGGAAACCCTGTTATGGTAGTAGGTATGTAACTTTAAACCCTATGTCAACATATGTAGATTCAAACCTCAGTATGTATCAGTCTGCATAGGAAGTAACACAACCTTTTTCATCCATGTCATCCTTCCTCAACCAAAAAAACATTTAATTGGCGCGACCTGACACGTGCGGGTACCATTGTGCGCCCTTCTTTGAAGTGCCCCCAGCGAACAAAAAACCCTGTAAATTATCTTAGCTATCGGACCGGCAGACTGCAAATCAAAGGAGGGCGTGATTCGAACCCGACTTAATGAAATACTTTCATATAATCCCATGCAATACGCCCATTGCGCACACAGGGTGATTCAAAAAAAGGCAAAAAGGTAGGTTGACTCTGGACCACGCAGCACTGTCATCGATTTATAATGGATTATTCTTATAAGAAACAAATTCGGCTACCTCCTGTAACGTATAACACAAAAAAGATATGAATGGATCAAGTGAGCCAAACAAGCTCATTTGACAATGTTGCGGTCTAGAAATTTCTCTCCTGCCCTTACTGAATGTATTGACCATCTGGTAACGTCAGGCATGATGTGCTGGCCAACTCGAGCAGTGTGGGGGTGAAATTTCGGGTACGAATAGCGACCTAAGCGAGAGACGGTCGTTTGATGATCCTCTAAGTTTTAACATCAAATATATGCCGAAATCTATTATATATGTACTAACTGGTACGTAGGGCGTATGCGCGATCCAATACTCTGATGTCACTACCGTACTGTAGTGTTATTACGTAAAGAACCTAAGAACCCCAAAAATCGACAAAATGTCAACCTACTGCCTAGATAGTTCCGGGTGTGCAAATAGTACTTGCCCCATTTGCTCGCTATGACCGCCGTCAGCGTCTATCTATGGAGGAATGACTCAACGACACGTCACGCTCGATGACCATTCTGCCATGGTGCTTTGTTGGTTGCAGAATGCCGAGATAGTCTGTAGAATATACTCTGGGATATTTTGTTGAGTAAGATCACATCTGGATGATTGGGTGTATTGGTCTGCATGTGTATAAAATCAGTCATATATGCTATGCTGAGCAATAGCTGCTCAATAATATTTCCGGTGTTTTTGAATCACCCCGTATAGTCCCATGTAACACACCCATCGCGCGAACGATCGCTCCTTTCTCTTTTAGCGAATCTAGTTGGCCCTGCCAGCAGCTGAAAACACCATGTGTGCCTATTCAGGATCATTTAATGGAAGGGTTGACTTAATTGGATACGTTGACATAAAGTGCCGAATGAGTACTTTACTGTGATATATTGTATAAGTTCCATAATATGCGCCTCCATTCCTTTAACAGTAGCCTAGTAGCTTAGGTGCGTCATGAGATGCCATATTCGAGTCGCTTAGTAATGTTGACGATGAGGTGAATGATGCCAATATTTCTGAATCCAAATACGACACCAAAGCGCATTTCTGACAAAACAACACCTAGAATGTAAAAAAATAAAGAAAAATACTCACTATTCATTTGGTAAAGCATTTTTACTGAGCCTGACCGCCCTGACATACGTCAACTCGTTTGTTTACCTCTTCCTAAATTTGCTACATTTGGGGCTGTCTAGGCCTTCAACTGTGTTCAACCAGACGGCTTTTGTACTATATAAATGAACATCTGCTGCTCTGATGGAAGGAAACATCGAGGTCAACGGCGACGTCCTGAGTACACTCGTGGAGTATCAATAGTAACTTGAAGATGCTCATATCAAATCGACAACTACCTTAATGCTCTAGGAATGTGCCATTTTAGGATTTTCAAATGCGGTTTGTTTATAAGCTAGGTTAACCTAGACACCACGCGACACCTGATTTGTATACTAACTCACGCTCTTAGTACATCACACGTTTTGACGTAGGAGAAGATTGTGAGAGAGGAGGCTGGCAGTGCTTTTTGGAGCCTGATATCTTGATTATCTTAAAGCTTTGGCATAAAAAACTTATTATTGCCTAACATACGCTCTCTAAAGGAAAGTCCCAAGTTTGAGGACACCTTGTTTAATATCTCAAGACTGCTCTGACTGTGAAAATATAATAGGCAAAAAAAATTAATGGGTGAGAGCCACAAGATTCGCATCACTTTATAAAATATAAGTTTATTCTATCGACATAACACAGCGCCAAGTGCCATCTATTACCAGATTTGACCACTGCGAAGGTGGTTGGAACTGTAAAGATCTCAGTTCGCGTTTGGTTGCCCAGGACCACTGTGACCGCTAAAGGCTTACGATTCTGGCGGAAAATAGATGGGATCTACTCGATATTGGACTAATGATGAATGAAATAATTGTATCCATTAAATCGAATCCCTCGTCTTGATCTGATTTGATATAATTGGAATTTCCGAGCGCAGATTCATAAAAAATGCCACCATGACATTTTAACTGCATTGCAATAAAAATAAGTTAACAAAATGAATGCTCTGAATAAATATGTTCCCTATACCAATCCAACTAATTTAGCAACACAGCTCGCAGTTTCACCTGGCGTTCTCACAACAGAAATACTGGAAAGCTTTGTAGAATATTATTATTAGCTATTTTTCGTACGAGTATATTTACCCTTCATATGAATCATTCGTTTGTTAATGCTTAATTAAAATAAAGACGTATATGCATGCCTCATCGATTTTCGGAAAGCTGTCAGCTTTCAGTCTTACATCCGAAACTCATTGAGATACTCATCGTTGAAGATGATCTGCGCAGAGTAGGTGTTGGCCGAGGTTCTGAATCTTCAGTGCTTCTATTTAACATAATAAAAATAAAACTACTGTAGTCTAAGCTACTAAGTGAGGGTGAATGTTTGACTATATCTGGCAATGAGTTGTACAGTGTACGTAGTCGTGCCATAAGTTCTGTCCCATGATAATCTCATGATAAAAATGAAACAAGATAAGATATATTTATATGAAAGATATTATTTATTCGACAACATTTTTAGAATTCATAATCAAACAGTTTTATTCAAAATGTCCCCCCTTGGCCTTCACACACTGCTTCAATCTCGCGGGCCACTCATCTATCACTGCACGCACAGCTTCCAAAGGAATAGCTGCCGCTGATCGGATCAAATCCGCTTTCAGGGACTCGATATTACGGTGGGCTTTGGAGCAGGCCAACTGCTCTAGCAGGTCCCACAACTTGTAGTCTAAAGGATTGAGGTCCGGACTCCCTGAGGGCCAATCTTCCGCAGCAATGAACTCTGGCACATTGCTTTCCAGCCAGCGCTGGGTACTCTTAGCCTTGTGAGCGGGGGCGGAATCCTGCTGGTAGACCCAGTGTTGGTTGGCAAACAATGTACCACTTAAAGGCTTGACGATAGGATCCAGTATGTCGCTCTGATAGTTTGCCGCTTTTGTTTTCACGCCCTGTTTACAGAAATGGAGCTGAGTGACCCCTTCGTAGGACACCCCCCCACCAAACCATGACTGACGCAGGGTGGTGGCCTCTCTCAACTCTCGGAATGATCTCCGAAGCTTCCTGTGAACTCCTTGCATACACTTTGTCATTTTGTCGGTTGAATTTTTCTTCTATGGTGAAGATTTTCTCATCCGTGAATAAAATCTTTCGGAATCCCCCAGCTGCGTACCTCTCCAAGAGCTTCTTGGATCTTGTCGCCCTGATGTGTCGCAAGGTGGCCGTAAGTCGCTGGCCCGTACGTCTCCGGTAAGCCCCTAGCCCTAGGTCTTGTTTAATGATGCGCGACATCGTCCGGACAGGAATCTTCATTTCCCTGGATAGGATCTTCTGCTTCCGGAGTGGATTCCTTTGAATCCTGGCTTTTACGGCTTTGATGGCTGCTGGAGTCCTTACTTGACGAGGTCTTCCGCTTCTTGGCCTGTCATCAACAGAGGACGTCTCATTGTACCGCTGAATGGTCCTAGACACAAATTTACGCGATATTTGAAGGCCGCGTAAGAGTTCAAAAATCTGACTAGCACTGTGATTACACTTATGTAAAGCTATCACTGCAATACGGTTCTCTGCCTTGCCCCACTCCATCGTTATGCTTCGAGAGATCAATACAAACTGAGGTATATGTAATTACCCGAAAAGCGCTTAATCAACTGACACCACAATGTAAACAATCGGACAAGTATTAACAGGTCTACACTTGTTTGAAAACGAGGGACAGAACTTATGGCATGACTACGTAGATGCAATACAAGAAATGACTTTTTAAACTGCTCAGTACTATGAAGCTAAACATCATAGAGATTACAAGTACGAGTTTGCCTAAAAATGGACCGATTGTCACAATACAATGTTTATACAAAGTAATGCCGATTCTCTTATGAAAAAAAAGAGATAAGAATAGGTTATACAGAACAGGAAAAATAAGAGATCAGAAATACAAAGTACGAAAACGAAAGAACTTCTCAAGCCAGCGGTTGCCCCGTAACATTCGTAAATACCTTTTTAACCGTTTCTCAAAACTGTCGATAAACTGGATACGAGGGATGTCTTTTAAG
>CAVLJG010000009.1:72482266-72499558 GCA_963669975.1 Acanthoscelides obtectus
AGAGATATCCCGATCGTGCTTTGCCAGATATCGAACATTTTCTAATATTCATCGTTGTCTTGTTGAAACTGGTTCTATCCGATAAGGAACATCAGAAGCTAAGTATGAGAACACCTGAAATTAAGGAAGCAGTGCTGCACGAAGTCGAAGAACATCCTGAAACGAGTACGGGGAAGATTGCTAGACATTTAAATATTTGATTTCAAATTGTTTGGAGAATTTTAGTGGATTTTTTGTTATATCCTTATCATATTTTAAGACATTACTTCCCATTGATTTGCCAAAGGCCTGTGACCTTATGTCTGTGGTATCTTCAAAAAATTACATAAAATCCGCAATTTGAATCAATGATTCTGTTCACGGACGAAGTTAATTTTTCTCGAAATGCGATTCAGAATTTCCACAATAATCATTTGTGGGCAGAGGAAAATCCCTATGCCGTAACCGAAACCCATTTCCAACACCAATTTTCGGTTTACGTATGGGCAGGAATTATTGGCAACCACTTTATTGGCTCATGCTTCTTGCCGGGACGACTTACCTCAATTTTCTTCAACAATAGTTGCCTTTGCTGCTTGGTGATGTTCCGTTAGTAATAAGAAATAATATGTGGTACATGCATGATGGTGCATCAGGGCATTTCAGTGTAGAGGTTCGTAATTATATGCAAACTGTTTATCCAAAACGTTGGATTGGCCGCGGTGGGCCCCAAGAATGGCCACCAAGGCCCCAGACCTCAACAGTTTAGATTTCTTTTTGTATGGCTATCTTAAGACACTAGTGTACACAAGTCCCATTAATACTGTAGAGGAATTACTAGAAAGAATAGTTGCAGCTTGTGATAGAAAAAACACTCCAGAGATATTTCAACGAGTGAGGAGGGCGGAAGCATGCATACTATGTGAAGGGGGCCATTTTCAAAAATGTTTGTAATCATTTCGTTGGTTTTAATTTTATGTTTATATTGTCAGTTGTTATTGTTCATTACCCCTAATGTGTTTAATTCTTCCAATTAAATTAATAATAATTATGCAAGACAATAGAACGGTTTTTATTTTTTTACTCAATAATGGCGCACCGAAGGAAAACAATTTTTTTTTGCAAGAAACCGTTGGCGTATCATTTTTTTCTTAAAAAATATCGAAGTCAATACCCGTACGCACGCCACTGTTAAACCTAAAAATTATTTTTGCATTGAAAAATATGCAATTTTATTAAGTTTCATTACGTACTGAATATCAGTAAAATCTCTGAAGCGGTTCTAAAAATATTAATTAATTTCCATTTTTTTCCTAAAACTTCAACACCCCGAGTTTTTATATGGAAACATTTTTGGACCATAGCTTATAAAGCAAACTAACATTAATTTTTCTTGTAGATTCACACTGACGTATCGTAACGGCAGTAGGAAGGATCACAACCTGACTTCAATATAATTTGCAGGAACAACCCATACTGATTTACTCAAGGTGAAACCCAATGTAAAACTTCATTTATATGTACAGTATCAGCTAATTAGTGTATTAATAAAGCTGATTTGCCCACAAAATTTCTCAAATCTTGATAGAAATTCTCAGTATACATAATTATCGTATTGTTTGTTAACTTATCTAATTTCCTACGATAGCCATTGTGACTGATAGATCTCGAACAATATCCACTAGCATTGTTTTGCTAGGAAAAGTTTCCGCATAAAAGCGACCGAACTGTCTGCTGGATACGTGGGAGCAACAGCAAGAAATGCAATTTAATTTGGACGGAATGAAGTTAGAATGAGTTTTCTTTGATGGTTGTGTTTTTCTAGTTTCCTCATTGTTGAGATTAGAAGCCGTCGTCCCGGTTTTTAAGTTTCTAACGAATGAAGCAATCTGTGTCGTAATATAGTGAGGATCACATGTACAGTTGCTCGATAAATGCAACGTGCTACAGGGACAAAGCGTCCTCAGTGTTATGCTCGCCTTGCCCGGATTTCTCGGCTTTTCTCGTTCCATTTAAGGTGTTTTCTTCCACTGTACGCCAGTTTTAAGTATCGCTTATGCGCATGGTGTTCATTTGGTGCAGCTTTGCTTGTTTCGTCTATCGCTAGACTCATCAGCTTATCCAGGATGGGCGGTGATAAAATGAGTCTTGTTTGGTGTCTTTTTTTTTCGCGGATGAAGCGATCTGTGTCGTAACGTTATGCAGAAAGAATGCCTTTTACACCATGATTGTTTTTAAACAAGGCCTGCTGTTTTTATGGTGTGGAAAGAACTTGTTAATGTTTTTAGTTTATCTGAATTGACTTTATTTTCTTGACAATTTTTTTTCAAATTGTATGGTCTTCGTCTTCTTACTACTGCTCATAATGTTTTTAATTGCAGGCCAACTCTAACCCAACCGCTGGACTTTGGGCCGTTCACCTTTAAACTCTCAAGACAGACCTATTTGACCGCAGTGGTAATATACTAGCTAAGTATAGCTAAAGACCTTCATTAGAAACGTATGTCTATTTTGCTATGTGGCGTCTGACTGAATTGTAAATCCATTTAGAAATAATTTCTAGATATAGCTAGTAACTGAAAACCAAGACGCAGAGAGCAACATTAACTATTTATACAGAATGGATTCACCACGCACTCCTGGTTTTGGTGGAGTATGCATTTATGTTCGCACGGAAATCGCGTCGGCTTTCTCGGTATCTCCCTCTTTCAGTCCTTTCGATGGTATTGACAATCTATTTTTGGAATTGAGATGCCCAAATTTCAGCTTCACGATAGGCTGCATATATCGGCCACGGCCCTGTTTGGGAGACACACACCTGTGCAGTCTCATTTCAGATCCCTTAAATAAAAACACCAACCTTTTAATAGCTGGTGACTTCTATCTACGTGACATTAGCTGGCCTATGTCAACCATTCCTGAATGCAATTCTTCTTCTGCTGCTTACATCGACTTGCTACGGAACTCTAGCATATCTCAACTTGTTGATCGTCCAACGAGATTCAGGGAAGGACAGACGCTTAGGGCTCTGGATTTGATATTCGTTAACGACGCCGACTTTGTTTCTAATTTAGATTATTTGCCACCTTTTTGCAAGTCTGACCACTGTTCACTTTTATCTTCTCTCCAGTTCAATATAAATAGTCGTTCTACAACCGATAAGTTTAAAACCATCAAAATTGTAAACCACGATGCTCTTAACCAAGCCCTGTCTGAAGTCAACTGGCCTGCTTTGCTTAACAACCGTAGCACCCAAGATATGTGGGACACTTTCGCTCAACGAATCCTAAGCGAAACGGTTGACAATACTGTTGAAAAGAAGGTATACTGTGACCCCTCAAAGCCCTGGATCAACTCTAACATATCGAGGATGCTTCGTCACAAGAGATCTTTGTGGCAACGGTTTAGGAGGAGTGGCCATTCACAAGATTACGTGTCTCATCGATCCTTTTCTAACCTCCTATCTAGAACTTTACATAATGCCAAACATGCTTATGAACGAAAACTCCAAAAATAAGAAGAAGCTGTTGCGGTATCTGAGAACAAATCTGAATTCCAAAGTTTCATCACCTCAGATCCGCGACGCTGACGGTCATCTCCACATGGATGCCACCGAATCTGCCAACTTACTGGCAGAGTCCTTTAGTGATGACTTCGTCGATGAGCCTAATGAAGACCTTCTACCGACCACTATCTGCCATAGGTGTCCCAACAGCCTTTGCGAAGTTGAGTTCCTGCCTGAAGATGTATTAATGCACCTGCGAAATCTGAAGACCTCTTCCTCCCCTGGTAAAGATGGGATGACGGCTGCTGTACTTAAAAACTGCGCTTCAGCACTGGCCCTACCATTAAGCGTGATATTCACATCGTCTTTTAGATCTCATACCTTACCCTCATGCTGGCTTAGTGCTTCTGTTACCCCTGTATTCAAAAAGGGCGACAAATCCTCCGCTAAAAATTATCGACCAATAAGTCTCGTTCCTATCGCCGCCAAAATAGCTGAAAGAATCATATTAGATAAGCTCCTGTCATTTGCTATCGAAAATGACCTTATCCCTAAGAATTAGCATGATTTCTCCCTGGTCGATCAATAATGACCAACCTTCTCCACTCTCTCAACGATTGGACTCAGTATCTGGACACTAAGACTCCTGTTGATATAATCTACTTAGATTTTTCTAAGGCTTTCGATCGCGTACCACATAGAAGGCTTCTGTTTAAGTTGGAATGTATGGGAATAAGAGGCGAGTTGTTGCTGTGGATTAAGGCTTTTCTCACCGGGAGGACTTTCTCTGTGCGCGTCAGTGATAGCCAGTCTCACCTTCATCATGTAGCAAGTGGAGTTCCTCAAGGCTCTGTCTTGGGGCCAGTGCTGTTCCTTCTGTATACAAGTGACCTGCCCGCATTGATTTCCTCCACATGTTCAGCTTATGCCGACGACACCAAGATTTACAATACTGTCGTAAATTCTGCTATGCTTCAACGAGATCTTGATATTGTTTGTCAATGGTCAGTCAGTTGGCTTTTACCCTTGAATCTAACTAAGTGTTGTGTCCTTCACCTCGGGAAGACAAATCCGCGATTTACATGCAAGATCTCTGACCACAACATCGAAGCAGTTTCCAGACACACTGATCTGGGCGTTGTAGTCAACGATCGTCTTTCCTGGTCAGAGCATATTCACCACGTTACATCAAAAGCCAAGAAACTTCTATACATGCTGGAGAGGTCTTTCAAAGGATCCGATGTCAATACTTGCGCCTACATTTACAAGACATTCGTGAGGCCAATTCTTGAATTCGCTGGTCCGGTATGGGACACTGTGCTTCTGCGCGATAGAAATCTCGTCGAATCAGTACAGCGTCGGGCTACTCGTATCCCTTTTGGAGCACGAAGACCAAGCTATGAAGATCGCCTTGCATTATTCAACCTGAACTCATTCTCTGAGCGAAGACTTCGTGGCGATCTTATATGGATACTTCATGGTTTGATGGGCACCAACCTCATGCATCTATACCGTCTGTCGCGCAGCAATCTTCGCGGACACAGCTTCAAACTGCATAAGGAGCCATTTAAAACAACAGTCCGACAGTGATTTCTTCCCAACCGCATATTCAACACCTGGAATAGTTTACCTGAAAGTGTGGTTGGTGCTACTTCAGTTAATAGCTTCAAAGTGCAGTATGATAGCTGGAGGAGTGTACAAACTTTATAGCTATGAACTGTCTTTTTTTATTTTTTTCTATTTGATGTATTTGTGTTACGTGTCCATACACTATATTTACTGCACGAGCTTATAGTACTGTGTACTCTGCTCATCTCAATTATCATAATAATAATAATAATAATAATAATAATAATAATAACATTAGTCCGAACGAAAGCGAGGCTCATAATATTTTTTTGAAGAAGCACTGAGTATTAGAATACCTGAAGCTGACCGATAAGATCAAATATTTTTTGATGAAGATTATCTTGGGACACTATTCAATATATTTTCCCCATAAGACAGTTCAAACCCAAATATGTAACTAGCGTTAAACTGCGCCTTTGTGGCTGACGAAAACCAGACCTGCAACAAAAGAATCGGAATGGAAAAACAAACAAATCCAGCAGCGACTGTTCATTTTCGGAGATAAATCAAACTGAACTCGAATAACGACAGGCTGGGAATCGTCTCTGGTGGTTTTCAAACAGATTAAATATTGATCAGCGGCAAGACATGGCGGTAAAAATGACTGAGAGCGTCTAGTTTGCTGCCATTTTTCAGAGACTGCTTTCTATAATATGCTCGGCATGAGATGTGGTAACCGTATTGAATATCAACGAGTCTTCTGTTAGCGTACAGGACGAATGGTGAAAGCTGGATGATACTATCAGTATCACGGTAAAGAAGAGTTTCGTGCTTGCAAGGGTTTTAGAATTTCATTCCCTGCGTGTTCAGCTGAACGTATTCTTCGCAATGTATTGGAATATACCTTACTCACGTTTATCTTTACCTATCAAGGAAGTAGTTCTGATCTCCCTGCAGACATTCGTCAGAAAATTTCTGACTAAAGGGTTGCAATTAAGCAAGAGAAAAGGTCTTGTCATCCTGATGACATTCGCAGAGCGACGAATCTTGTTCATGAAGTAAGAAATGCTTTCCATGAATTCCGCAATGAGCAATGGAACAATTTTCTGGCGAGGATGCTTGACTCAAGTACTCCTCTCTGGAAAGTGGCGAAGTCGCTCAGAAACGGAAAGCGAGAACAAGTCACGCACATCCACGGTCCTGGGGGCATAGTCTTCAGAACAGAGGACAAGGGCGAGGTTTTCGCTAGCGCTATGGAATGACAGTTCACTCCCAACTATGATCCCGATAATGATCTCGACGAGAAACAACAAATTGTGAGATCCGTCAGGAGATATTTTAGGGCCAACGGCGTCAGTAATCCCGGCGCCGCCACTAGTGATTCTCCCTCAGAAGATTCTTTATCGGAAGATTCTACAGCTGAAGAGTTGCACAGCACATCAGCGTCTTCTCCCGAGATCCCGCTTTGCACACCAGCAGAGCTTCAACGTCATATTAAAGACCTCAAGGTGCGTAAAGCGCCTGTGGAGGATCAAATCACTAATAAGTTACGTTATAGTCAAGCGGAATCGCACAGCAACCCTCTGTTGGGTGAGTCAGTAGACTGCACACTCGAGCAAGTTCGCAAGCACACAACACCGCTGCTCGCACTGTGATCAAAATCAAATTTTGGCACAACAAATTCCTATATTAATTTTTGGATTAATTTAAATCAACCGAATACCAGTTAACAATAGCAAGGCTGCCTTTAACCGGCGCGCTTCACCCTCATTGCTCGTTCCTCTTCCTTCCTTTCTTTCTTCTTCCTTTCTTTCTCCCTGACTTCGTCTGGTATCTGGGCAACCAAACCTGACAGTCCTACTGACCTACGATGCTTTAACAAAGAGCGAAGGTTCCACCGACCGCTCTGACGGACAGTGACGAATAGAGAAAGTAGTTATGATGTCACGCAGGACAGAAGAAACTACAACAGCATGCCTTACAGTTTCTCTTGCCTTTCTGCATAGCACCGAGTGTTCATTTTTGGAGATAAATCAAACTGCACTGGAATAACAACAGACTGGGAATCATCTCTGGTGGTTTTCGAACAGATTAAATATTGATCAGCGGTAATAAAAACGACTGAGAGCGTCTAGTTTTTTGCCACTTTTCAGCGGCTGCTTTCTATAATATTCTCTGCATGAGATGTGGTAAGCGTATTGAACATCAGCGTGGAGCCTTCTGTTAGCATTCACAGCGAATAGCAAAAGCTGGGCGATACTATCAGTATCACGGTAAAGAAGAGTTTCTTAATTGCGAGGCTCTTGGGGCCGATTTCACCAACATTAATATTACGGACCCATGGGAAAATACCTTATCAAAATGCAATTTGACGGAAGCTGTCAAAGGTCTCTGAATATCAGTGATTTCTATTGAAATATTGAATAAAATCGTAAAAATTCGACTGTATTATAAACAAGACCACTTTTTGATTCCAACATGATGCTTTTCTACAGAAAAAACAGGACAACTTTCATGTATTTTGATATATGTTATAGGTTTACATTTAACAATCCGATATCCCCCTCAGCGAATGGGAATGCGGCAAATAATAGGTCGATTTTCTAGCTGTTAAATTTGGCAACAAATTTCTACGTTTGTTAATGCATGGCACTCTAGAATTTAACAACTTCAATATCCTGAAGGTTATCATTACATACCTGTTGAATAGTGTGGAATTGTCTGCATTTTGCAAGAAAATAGAATATAAAATACATTCCATCCAATTCCGCATCTTCCTTTACGTCACAATAGTAATCATTTATTAATTTATGGGTTAATGAATTTCTTCAAAGCAATAAAAACATTATGTCCTCTCCATCTTAAAACACAGATAATATGTGTAAGACAATCACGTCCCGTGGTGGAGGGTGTGAAATGAACCTTTTACATTTGCTGGTTTTGAATTTTTTTCATGGTAGATTGTTCGATCCGGAATTGGAAAGATCTCCTAATTATGAAAATATCTTTGGTATCATCTATCCGTTGCAATCAGTGAAGAAACACTGTGACATATGATTTATAGCATAACCCGCTGCCCTATCAATACAAATTTAACATACAGGTCGCCTAGCCGTGAGGATGCAGTGGTCGGGATGAATATCACGGCAGCAACTGATGATTTGGGCATGTCTGGTAACAACGTATGAAGTGAAACTCGCTAACTTCACAAATTTGAAGATTTTGTACAATTTCTTTGAAAATGATGAAAGATATGTCTGATTTGGCAGGGTAATGTCGCAGCCAAATGGTAATCACTCTTTCTGACACAGTCTGGATCGAAAGATGACGATACTCGTGAGATGTATTCATACTTCAAAATATAGGATCGTATCGAACATCCCTACTGTCAAGATGTATAACCCAAGGTACCGACGGAGCTATATTGCGGCATCATGGAAATAATTTTAAATTTTCATTTGCATTTTTTCAAGTGTTGTGCAATGATTTTGGGAAAAATGTCACGAATAGTCTTATAAAGCATAGAGTATATTTCAACAGTTGGCGGAACTTACTCCACTGGGACCAGGAGGGTAAAACGGGATATTAATGCACAATCTGGCAACCCTGTCGCACCCTCACAAAATGGCCGCTGATAACCACACAAGTCACCGTGTTGTCATTAAATGGCATGGAATTAAACCTTCAGAGTATATTATGTTTTGTGACTGGTACCAAGAGTTGACAGATCCCACACATGTGTCAGTCCTTGAAATGCAATAATCAGCTGTATTCAAATAATGTCTAATATAAATATAACCTAGAATGTGAAAAAAGAAAAATATGGCAAATTTGTAGTTTTTTTAATTTCTTAATCGCTGTGAATATAGTGTAGATGTTTGTTCAGTTCCTGAACAATGAAAAATATCCTACTTTATGGATGTAAGGATATCAAAAAACCTGAATGGTTTTATGGGAATATCAATCTAAGGTGCCATAATGGTTCTGATGAACGGCAAGTAAATGAATGAATGTTTGGAAACGAGCAATATCTTTTGGTAGATCCTGTCATCAAGTAGGTGCTTAATGGCTATCTGCAAGAGCTTTATAGGAAAACTCATCCAGTATCACATATCAATTGAAGAAAATAATATAAACATGAATTAAAAATCAACAATAGTAATTAAAACATGAATTTAATTCAAAAATCAAACATTTCTTAAAATTTTGACTGAATTATATGTAATTTCTTAATATTCAATAAGCTGATGATGTTTCAATGACAAGTTGTCATCTCATACTTTGACAGTATTTTGTTTTAAACATTTCATAGCTATTGGTTGCTAACATTTGTAGATTGGAACTTGAAGCTCATTCGCTGTATCTGACGGTCTGTTATCCTATAGGTTGAGAATAACGGACTGTTGTTGGTGAAATTGGCCCATGGTATGTCATTCCCTGCGTGCTCAGCTAAACGTATCATTCGCAATCCATTGAAGGATACCTCGTGTCTGTCTTTACTTATTAAAGAGATAGTTCTGCTTTCACTCGGGTTAGAAGAAACTAGAATAGCATGCAGTTTCTTTTGC
Organism: Acanthoscelides obtectus; assembly: GCA_963669975.1. Taxonomy (NCBI): domain Eukaryota; kingdom Metazoa; phylum Arthropoda; class Insecta; order Coleoptera; family Chrysomelidae; genus Acanthoscelides; species Acanthoscelides obtectus. The sequence continues at coordinate 72,491,888 of CAVLJG010000009.1, forward strand.
CCTTCTGCATTTCACACACAGGAAGCTTGATTCAGTTATTCCTTTTTTATTTAGCTGGCCAATGTCTCGGCAAAAATCCACACTAGCTCTGCTCTAATCAATATTTTTTGCAGCTATAACAGACTGGTGCTTGATGCTACAACCATATTGAAACAGAAACGTCAAAATTGATATCTACAGAATTACCCAAACGTAATGTCAGGAATTCTATACTAGAAGATACTTCAACCTCTTGTAAACAGATCCTTAATTTGCTTCGTTATAGGGTGATGTACGCCACTGACGGCATTGGTAAGTGTCTACCTAGAAATATTTCCACTCTTTTCCCGCCACGAAGGATTGTTAGTTCCACTAATTGATTCTTATTGAGAAATCATATCGAACGAGTACAGTGCTGCATCCGTTCAACATCCAACTATCATAACTTCAGAAATCCGTATTTCCGCTAGATTAAATATTGATCATCTAGAAGACACGGCAGTAAAAATGACTGAGATTCAGCCGTTTGCAGTTGAATTTGAGACACGTTCCGCGACGAATGAGGTAAAACGAAAACCGACGGAAATCTGTGCGTTTTTTTTCGAACTGTACGTCTCCTCTGTTATTACGATCGAGTGAAGGAGGAACGCTGAAGTTGTGCGACGCGTTTTCTAAACTGGGTTACGTGCCGGGAATAAAATCGGCAAAAACGGGGAAATATGGTTGTTTGCTTCACTCTTGCTCGTTCAGATTGTGGTTCTATTGTTGGAAGTTTCTAAATGGAACAGTGCGCAATGCCGTGTTCGAGCTTTGTAATTGCACTACAACAGAAAGTTGCGGACAAACAGGACATCTGTATACAGAAAGGGATTTGTCACTAATTGCAGGTGGACAAAAGTTAGAATCTGGGATTGAATATCTTTGGCGTAACGAGACAGAAATGCACAAAGCCTCGAAAAACGTAATTCATTGTTATTTTCTTCAGTCATATGAAGTGCAGTTCAGGACATCTAGAATGTCTGGAAAAAATTGTATAGGCGGTTTTTACAACAACAATATATACACTATGTTTTCATTTCAAGATACAGAAAATTTTACTGAGAATATTCTGTTTACCAACAAACTTGAAAAACACATTTTTCAAGTATTGGTAAAACTGCTTCAAATGAGACATTGATCGTGCTCAATACCGTGTTCGAGCTTTGTAATTGCTCTACAATCAAAGTTGCGGCAAAGGACATCTGTATACAGAAAGGATTTGTCACTAATTGCAGGTGGACAAAAGTTAGAATCTGGGATTGAATAGCTTTGGCGTAACGAGACAGAAATGCACAAAGCCTCGAAAAACGTAATTCATTGTTATTTTCTTCAGTCATATGAAGTGCATAGGTCAGGACATCTAGAATGTCTGGAAAAAATTGTATAGACGGATCTTACAACAAAAATATATACACTATGTTTTCATCTCGAGATACAGAAAATTTTACTGAGATTATTCTGTTTACCAACAAAGTTGAAAAAAAACTTTTTCAAGTATTGGTAAAACTGCATCAAATGAGACATTGGCCGTGCTCAATACCGTGTTCGAGCTTTGTAATTGCTCTACAACAGAAAGTTGCGGACAAATAGGACATCTGTATACAGAAAGGGATTTGTCACTAATTGCAGGTGGACAAAAGTTAGAATCTGCGATTGAATATCTTTGGCGTAACGAGACAGAAATGCACAAAGCCTCGAAAAACGTAATTCATTGTTATTTTCTTCAGTCATATGAAGTGCAGTTCAGGACACCTAGAATGTCTGGAAAAATTTGTATAGACGGTTTTTACAACAAAAATATATACACTATGTTTTCATCTGAAGATACAGAAAATTTTACTAAGAATATTCTGTTTACCAACAAAGTTGAAAAAAAAACTTTTTCAAGTATTGTACTGCTTTAAATGAGACGTTGACCGTGCTCAATACCTTGTTCGAGCTTTGTAATTGCTCTACAACTGAAAGTTGCGGACATTTCTTCAGTCGTATGAAGTGCATAGGTCAGGACATCTAGAATGTCTGGAAAAAATTGTATAGACGGATCTTACAACAAAAATATATACACTATGTTTTCATCTCGAGATACACAAAATTTTACCGAGAATTTTCTGTTTACCAACAAAGTTGAAAAAAATAACTTTTCCAAGTATTGGTAAAACTGCTTCAAATGAGACAATTTAATGTAGCGATTAGTATTTTGTTCAAAAAGCTTGGATGATTTAACCATGAAGTGCACATCAGAAAATACTATATATTACTACATAGCCAAAACTTGAATCCCTGTAGGCTTTGTTATAGTTGTATATTGCTTTGTTTTATGTAAGCGCAGTAGAGCAACACTTTTATTTTTATATAAGCTTTTTGTCTTGGTAAGCTTTGGCGCTTATATGAAGATAAAGATGCTCATAGATATTCGACTATGAGTAAATTTTCAGACAAAAATGCCAAAATTATCTAGTTCTGGCTTTTAAGGAGCAATCAAATACCAAAATAAGAATGAAAATGTTGAAATAAGTTTATAATACGTATGCTATAAAGATTTGAACGCAATTTCCATTGATGCTATCAATTTAAAATTTATTTATTTTCTGGGGAGGAAGGAAATACCATGTAAATGTCATATGGTTTGCTTCTATTACTTTTTACTATTTTAGTACATTTAAAAGTTTTATACCTTCGAAAAGACTTAAGCAACCTAACGATAAAGACGCAGGCCTGGTGGATTGATTTTCCTAGTAAGCTCTAGTGACATAACCTACTGTTACAATATTAACCAGCACTCGAAATTGTACTGCGATTATCTAGAAGACAAATAAAAATACCTAGCTTTAAAATTCTCAGTGCGACATGTCCCCGATTCAACATTTTAAAATGCATGAGCGTTACTGTCTGGAACGATTATGGATAATGCCCTTATTGAAAGTCAGCCGGTATTGGAAAAGTTTAAAAGATTTATGTATTCTTTATAGAATCTTTGGAATAGCCAATATCGGAATAGTATGGGTCATATAAGATTGCAGTTTGGGAATTGGCGTCAGTTTGGGACATCCCCTCATATTTATTTTACGGCATCGTTTAAAGTATTGAACAGATTTAGAATCATGCAGCTTGGGGATGAATATAATTTTTTTCCAACATGGCAAGTTTTGAAGGCTTATGAGTGTTTGCAAATCTGTTCATTTTCGTAAGCTGGCAGTGCATTATGGAGAGTCATAGTCGGGTACATTCAGGTGTTCCTTTAGAGCAGAGTTCCCCAAACTTTTTTGTGTCGTAGACCCCTTGCCATGTTTTTCCGTGTTGGGTAGACCCCCTACTTACCTGATATTGACTTCCTGTAAATTTCTAACTGTAGTGAAGTTTCGTGTTAAAAACTTAGAGTAAAAACACATGTTAATTTATACATTTATTAATTGAATTTAAATTAAAACTACTCAAAATAAAATTTTGTATCTGTTATGTAAAATATACGTAACATTAAAGAAACAGGTGTCTGACCAATCATTATTGTACTATTTTAAGTAAAACACTTTTTTTATTATTTTTCACTTTTTTTTTATTTTAATTTATTTTTTTCAATGCAGGCACTTATTCCCAATGCTGGCATTTATTGGTCAGATACCAATAAACATAAAATAAACTATGAGTAAAATAACATAAGCAATAAGTCAATATTTTTAGTGAGAAAGATGAACCTGATGCTTTAGTAATAAATTATCAACATTTGGCGTCAATTTTGTAAGGGTTAATCTTAAATCTCCTCGGCTAATGATGTCCAGTCTGTTTTTTTCGTTAGGAGATTGGTAACAGCGCTGAACCCCCTTTTCACTAGGGATGACGATGGAAAGGAAATTAAAAAATTTCCTCCCTATATTCCATAATTCGGGATAAGTAACGGGTATGTTGTATTGCAGCCAGAATTGCTGATAACCGTTTTTAAACTGAACCTTAAGTTCTTCGTTTGTACTTAGTTCAGTCAGTTCCTCTTGTATTATGACATTCGTTTCTTCTATGTCACCATATGGATTAATTATCCACGGTGGTATTACCATAGTCAAAATATCCTCAAACCTAGATTCAAAATCTGAATAGAGGGCATCTAATGTTGAACGTGAGTTGAAACGTCGTCTTCCTGGCAGCTTGTCTGTGACAAATTGGGGAACTGGGAAAATTCGCCCCGTCCAATATTTTGCTTCATTAGTTTAACTCTGGCAAGAAACTCTGATAAGATGGACTTTGTTTAATCAAATTTAAACTGTCGCCTTGTAATTGCAAATTAACCATATTAAATTTTGTAAACAAATCTGTTAAATAGGCGATATCTGTTTTCCTCTTCATTAAATTTTCTTTTAAAATCTTATCTTTAGTATCCAGAAATTCTAAAATAGTCTCAAAAAGTGCAAAAAATCTTGTCAAACATAAGCCTTTCGACAGCCAGCGTACTTCAGTGTGAAGGAGTAATCGATGAAAGTGTTCGTCATTTTCTTCAAACAACTGCGCAAATAACCGCGTATTCAACGCGTTGCTTCAGATTCGGTTTACTGCATCAATGACTAAATGAGTGATTTATGCAATCTAACACTCAAGTTTTTAGCAACTAAATGTTGTCGATGGATGACGCAATGTATTGCTAACACCCCTGACACATTTTGTTTTAAATAGCTTATAAATCCACGATAACGTCCAACCATGGCAGGTGCTCCATCTGTAGCTACTGATATTATATTTGATAAAGGAATTGCTTTTTCAATGAAGTAATCCTTCAAAACATGAAATATTGATTCACCTTTAGTGTCGGTTATCAAAGTTCTTGCGAAGAGCAGTTCTTCGTAGATTTCTTGATTCATAATAAAACGATCATATGCCAATAATAATCAGGTAAAGTTGACTCGTCCAGTGTATAGAGAAATGGGTCGTTTGCAAATAATTACATAAGAAGCTTTCAATATCAGAATTCGTCATCAATACGTCCTTCAACAGTATTGTTGCTTAAGGGAATTCTTTTAATGATATCAGATGCAGGTTTTTGTAAAACAGTTTTTAAAACCTCTTCAACGGCTGGCAAAATTAACTTCTCTCCGATAGTATGCGGTTTTCCGGATTTTGCTATAGGTAACGAGATATTGTAAGACGCCCGCAAACATCATCGTTTCTTTGTGACGTCGAATCGAACATTCTGTCCAGTGTAGGACTCTTCTGAAATTTATCTTTGAGTGTTTGAAGTATTTCAAGTCTTTCTCTGTTTTTATCAGGGTGGCATCTTCTCAGATGATCTTGCAGTTTAGATCGTTTCATAGCGTCGTTGCCCAAAACTTTGTTGCATAAAAGGCACATAGGCGATTGTTTGTCCGCAATAATGGAATGAAGCCAAATTTCAAATAATCACCACTGTACTGTCTACATTTCTTTTTAGATTCGAACACGGCATCAGTCATCTGTGGGCAAAATTAAATTATTTAAATAAGACAGAAAATCCAGCAGCTGTATATTAAAAATATTTTTTGATTTTTCCGAAAACATTCCATAATTCGAACATCGGAGATTGCACTGTAATTATATTACCGATTGCTAAAACTTTCAAAAAGAAACTATTGAGGAGTACTCGTGTAATTTGCATGATTGAATATTCAACTACTAATAACTAAAGTCATGATTAGAGTAATTTATCTATCTACGAGTACAAAACTAAAATTTAATAAAAAACAATGTGCTTACTTTTCTCCAGCACTCTCAAACAAAATAACACTGACTCACTATAATTTGTGTGATATACTATCTGTTTATATTTTTTAAATATTTTCTTAGCACTTTCCTTTTCAAGATTCAGGAAACGAATAAACGTATTTGTCCCACATTCGTACTTATAGAACAAGTCAGTGCAAGGTAGCTCTGAGACTGCGTCTCTCAGGTTTTTACAAGTTCAAAATGTATTGCGACCACAAAGCGAATACCAACATCCTACAACTTACACAATTTTACAAACATATATAATAAATTTTTTACTTCATAGGTACTTTTATAAATAATGTATATGTTTTGATATTATAAGATAGTATGATGCAATTAAATAGGTACTATCAGTGTATGCATTGAGATCCACTGTCGTGGACCCCCATATTCATTTCATGGACCCCCAAATTTTTTTTCGCTGACGTAGACCCTTTGCAGGTTGTCATAGACCCCTAGGGGTCGATATAGACCACTTTGGGAATCAATGCTTTAGAGCAAGAAAGTGCAACAGATCATTTTTATGAGGATTATTATAGTTTGAAGCAGCTCTTGGATAAAATAAAATAGGCGCTGACACTCACATCTGGTTTGATGTATGACCAAACTTTGCCTTTCGTTCCTGCCTGTTCAGAATAGGAACCCTCCACGTTTCCAAATCACTAGACTCAAATGACATATGGCATAAACTAAGTATTGCAATTACTGCTTATTGCTTTGGAAATTTTAATTATCCTTGGAAAATTGTGGAGATGATTTGGTACCTACATCTTTAGATCTGAGAACTATCTCCTACCTAACGACGCACAAAGTTCCAAATTAAATCCGCTTTGGACTACTCACATGCCTTTCGACATTCCTATGTTAAATCTACACGAATTCCCACCGATATATTCACCTATCATTTATCAAAACAACCTAAGTTTCAAAGAGTTTTCTACACCACGATTTCGGCCAATTTAAAAGCCACGTCGAGAGATAACAGAAATTCGAATTAAATTTCGAAACTCGCACAGAAATTCGTTTAATAAAAGGAAGGATGCTTCTGATTTTAAAATTTATTGAATTAGTATCGGCGGTATTGCTTTGATGTTTCCGAAGCGTGGCTATATTGATCTGAGTCCGGTAAAACTTTCGAGAAGTTTTCTAATAAAGAACACCACGGGTGCTTTGGAATATCCATAGATATTTAACTGGTGGATTTATTAAAACAGTGATGTTGTACGTTTGTTGTACAAGGTTGTTTGGAATTTAAATGCGATGGGTTTAGTCAAGCGTTATTACGGTTGGTCATTACGAAAACTAGTTTCATGGGAAGTTGAAATTTGTTATAAGCAACCGGAGAACATATTTGGGATTATCCATTTACTTATAGAACCTCATTACAAAAATAACATTCAATATATTAATTTGAAAATGAGGCAATTCTCAGGCTTATCTGGCAAATACGATTATTTACGTTTTATAGGTGAAACACAAATTCAAACTCAAAAATGAGGCATAGGTAGTATAGAAATGAATATCCAGTTACTGATGGAGTTGTATCTGCAAAGCTTTTATTTTGATCGACGATGAAGTTTTTGAAGAATCTTACAAATTATATTAAATGAGCAACCAGGCATTTTTTGTATCGCTTCTTCGTTGAGTATCACTTAGTAAACGTTGTCTCAATACATCTATGTGTTTGAGTTTGTTAAAAATAAAATTAATAGTACAGACAGTGTATGAAAAAGAACCGTTAATAAACCGTTAATACTATATATATATATATATATATGAATTATTATGGTAATGTCAGGAAAAATATCCAGACAATTATAACTAAAGTAAAAGTATGGAGTGTAAGTGAAATATTATTGATTTTGATAATGACTTTTCAGATATACAATTTCGTGGATGGAGTACCTTGTTGTAAAATCCATTTTTTTT